>JBBMOI010000008.1:19210000-19242500 GCA_038088405.1 Porites divaricata | reverse complement strand
CGCCACTAACTCTGAAGAAGGTCCTTGGACGATCATTTTTAACTTTTACCACCCTGCACACCATTGTTATTTAAACTGAAGTTATCCTGAATGACAGACCGATGAAACATGTTTCTTCCAACGCACACGATAAAGAAACGCTCACTCTACCCCATCTTCTTTACAGAAGAAGGATCATCACCCTTCCCCACATTAGAGTTGAAGAAGATGAGATCCTGATTACCCGCAGAATGGTTATGCTTCAAGGCTTCAAGAGAATTTCAAACCGCTTGGCTCTTCTCTTACAACACTTTTAAAGCAGATGTTGTCGAGTTGTCTTCTGGCTGTTCTTGCTAGGTTTTTAGACAATAGTTCACCGTGAAGCGAGTAAAATGTTCCGTCATTTTGTACTCACTACGAAAACAACTCGAACTCGTCCCAGGTCTTCTCGGTTAACGGTTCAATTATCGGTCAATTTTGCTACACGACTGACGTCATCAGTCCAATATCGCAAAATTCTTCCAGATTTGGCCGACAATAGCTGGTTATGATGAATTATGCGTGGGATTTTAGCCAATCAGAAACGGCCAAATATCTGAATGAATACTGTAAAGTCTTATTACATTATTTTATGGTTAATTTAATCTGACTTGTTGTTGAGCGTTAGCGAGACAGTTCATGAAGCGTAAAAATTATACAAAATTTTTGTCGGATGTAAGATAGAAGGCATGCGCAGTTGGCTGGTTGGTTTGGTTTTCTGTGGTTTAAGAACATTACGCTCTTTAGTAAACTACCCTTGTCATGGCAAATATTCGTTAGTGAATGTTGCCATGTTCTGTTCAATCTTAAGCGCGTCCACTTATCATTTTGGTCTTTCGGAAAATAGAATAATAATCAGAGAAGGTAATTGTTTAAGAAAAAATTCAGAAACGTTTGGTATTCTGGAAATTGCCCTCTTCAATAAAATATCGTTGTCATGGCAAGATAAAAGGATGAAAGTTTTTTTTTTTTAATAATGAATTTGTCTTCTCCCGGCGTCAGTAAAATCTGACTGAAGTTTAAAAAACAGACGAAGGAGCCGAATAAAGAGCAGAGCAGTGCAGCTAAGAAGAAATTAGCCATGGAGTTCAATATGAACATCATATTTTTCAATTACTCGAAAAATAATGCTGATGGCTGCTTTAAGCTCCAGAATTATGCAGAAGTTTGTTTTTTATTTGCATAACTATGGGAAATTACCCCTTGATCACTGGTATTGCAATTCGCATTTCAGTTTCGGTTTTGAGTTCATATTTTAAGTCCTCGTCCTTTACTGGAAGATTTTGTTTTCTCGACAACCGATCTGACCGATGTTCCACAGTGCGTTCCATGTATGTGGAAAGACATGATCAGACTCCGCACAACGATAGATTCTGTCCGGTTTCTAACTCTGGTATGATTTAAGACGAATTTCATTTTCTCTTGCATTGTCCAAAGCATTCAATCCCAAGGGAAAATCTTAGAATCAAATCCAACACAATTTTATCGATTTTAATCAGCTATCTTCCACAGCATTAAATTGATGAATTCACAGAAATTTTCTCTAACTTCACATTTGTTATAATTTGTCTCTTTATGTAATGATTTGCGTAATAATTTGTTATCAAATCACACTGATGACACATGATTCACCATTGTAATGATTGCGTTGTAATCATTAGTATTAACGGTAAATTTATGTTAATTAAAGCTTGCAATACTGTAACTTCATATAGTAGTCAGCAAATAAAGCTTATGTTGTTGTTGTTGGCTTCAGGCATTTTTCTGACGCAAATTTGTGTATGAATCATTCTTGTCATGAAGTATGTTAAAATAATCTATTCTTGCAGGGACCTACAGAGGAACAAAATTGAAGAGCTTCCGCCTGGGATTTTCACCAATTTAACTGAGCTATATTATTTGTAAGTTTTAACTTTTCAAGTGTCATGAGTCTTATTTTAAGTTACCGGCATAAAACAAGGACCTTTACCTTTTGACTTTTTTATCCGTGTAACCAGTCGATAGGACAAAGCTAGAGAAGTGTCGGTGGCGTCGAACTTCTTTTGAGGTACATGAAAGTATCAGGCTCATAGAAAGCTTCATCAAGTATGCAAATACAAAACAAATTCCTGGTCTTCTGCTTTTCACTGACTTCGAAAAACCCTTTGATAGCATAGATTTATTTACAGAACTTTGAAATATTTGAACTTTGGAGTGTCGTTGGTGATGTGTTTTAAATTATTTTACAAAGTTGTATCCAAAAGTTAACAATGGTTGGATCTCTGAGATTTTTTCTTTGAGTCGCGGAGTAAGACAGGGATGCCTGCTTTCCCCTTATCTTCATTCTTTGCGCAGAGGGCTTGGACAATGCCGTAAGGAAAGATGAAAATAGTCATGGCATTAATTTAGAAAAGGTTGAGCGCAAATTCTCACAATATGCAGATGATACCACAATGATTCTAGACAGATCTAAGCTCTGACTCCTTTTCCAGAACCCTTTATTTACTTGATACTTTCGCAATCTCATCTAGAGGGCTAAAATGATTAAAGTTCAGAGCTTTAATGAATCCTTAAAAATTAAATGGATATAAGGATATCTAGATGACAATAATTAGAGGAAGTGGAAATTCTTTGCTAACTACCGCGAGAAACACGGTGGTAAATTAGTGTTTTCAGCTAATTTAAAATGGCAAGATACCCTTATACTCAATATTTCAGACTCTTTTGCAGCCGAACCTGTTGAATACTGGAGTATCTTTTAATCAAATACAAATAATAGCAAAGACAACTTAAATTTCCCCGCCTGACAGATTTGCCTAAATTCCCTCATACGAACTGATTATGGACCCTTCTTTTTTAAGCCATGGCTCACTTAGGAGTGAAAGATGTTAGGGATTTACTTGACAGTTCAAATTATAATTTCGTAACCTACACTGCTTTTATTACCAAATGCAATACTGTAACTTTGATACTTCTAAATTAAGTGTTTATCTACCAAGTTTCTACAAGCAATGTTTCGATGCGTGGTCAGAAGTAAAATTAATGTAAAAACGCCCAGCTTGCTACACGAAATTGCAAAAGGATTTATTTGGATTAACAAGCTTCTCTACTTTAATAAGAAATCTGTGTATCGTAGAGATATTGCAGATTTAGGATTTTAAAAATTTGCGGTTTATTTTCAACTAAAGAAAATCTCAATCCTCAGCAAGATTTCTTCATTATGGGTATTATTAACTCAGTCTATGCCTGCAAGTTGGCGCTTGGTAATTAAAAGGGCAACTACTGCACCGGTGATTGATCCCCTTCCGGATTCACCTGCTATTCTAATAAGTAACAATTTGGTTCCAATTCTTGATGCTTCGTCAAAACAAATCTACCGGCTTTTCCTGGAGAAAAAACAAACAACGCCTTCTGCTAAAGTAAAGTTAGCTGCAAAGTATTCAAACATTGATATTGATTGGAAAAGTGTTTATTCGCTATCTTTTCGCACAAAAAAAAAAAAAAGAAAAACTGTTTCGTTTCGGCATGGCTGATTTGCCGTCCTATGCTTTCTGCCAAACAGAGGTTGAATCCGTAGAGCATTTACTCTTTTTCTGTAAAGTATCATCTAGTTTTTGGAAACATGTCTTGTCCTGGTAGCGCGATTATAACATCCTGTTGATAACCTTAAAGAGGAAGATTGTCATTTTTGGTAAGTTCGATATTGCAGAAGATTTTCTGCTGTTAACCATATTTTGCTTCTGGGTAAGTTTTATATTTACTCTCGGAAATGCTAGAATGGTATACCTTCTCTTCAAGGTTTTATGGTCAGGACAAGGTGTATTTGCAATATCGAACTCCATATTGCTAGGAAAAGAGACAAATTAAACAATCATTTTAAATAGTGGGAAAAGGTGCTAAGCGTTTTTCCGATAAGTGATGTTATGATTAATTTTTATCATTAGTTTAAAGTGATGTCATTGTAATTTACATACTAGGTGACTATTGCTGTAATAGCTTTGTGTGTGTTTAGATTTGTATTCTTCTATTTGTACTATAAGTGTGTGCGTGTCTTTTTCTTTTTCTTTTTCTGTCTGAATTTCTATTTTGTATGTAAACGTAACAAATGCTTAAATAAAAAAAATACAAAAAAAAACTTTAAAAAAGTAAAAACATAGCAAAAAATGAACAAGTACCTTGAATTTGGGCATTACAGTTTCGTCCGTCCAACCAAAAAACCATAAAGTCGATCAAGTGCTAGAGAGCCTTTTCTTATGCTAATTTTGTCGTCACCACACCCCGCTATGGCTTACGCGGATCCAACCTCCATTTTTGATCACTGAAAATGGAGCGCCCGGCGTGATCAGGGTGAAGCCAACTAAGGTGTCAAAGAAGAAGATTTTCCGGTGTTTCTTTCTATACAGTTTTGAAAGTGTCTCCTAATCCGGCGGTTACGATTTCTTTGATCAACGTTTGGCTTAGATCCTAGCAGAGGAACACTTTTAATATTTGGAAGATATATATTCAAAAATCCAGTCTCAGAGAGCTCCATAAAGAATACAACAAATATCATTTGAAGTACCATGGCTCCAAAGGTCTTGTTTCTCAGTGTTCTTCTTCTTTTTTTCCCAAACGTATTTGAACTGCAGAGCGGCGCGGACAAGTAACTCCACTGATGAAGAGCCAAGTCCGAAACGTTTAAGACAGCTCCAAAACGTCTTCTCAATAAGTTTGCGAAAATCAGTACAAAACATCATTATAATGCGCATTATCTGCAAAGGAATGTTTCTCTGTCAATTTCTCTAGAACTGAAAAAGTGAAAAAATCTTTCATTAGAATTGGTGTGTCTATTTGGAATTCTATTCCACATTCTGCTAAAACTCTCAACTTATCTAATTTTCGTTAAAAAACATAAATCACTACATGACTGCTTAATACCCTAGATAATGAAGATAATTATTTGATTGTTACTTATTTAATAGAATATTGTAAGAACTTAATCTGATACATTGTAGTCTTTTTTTTCTAATAACAAGACCCCTTGCTTGAGTTTGTGTTAGGGGTTTTTATTTCGGTGTGTGGTTGTATTTCTTTTGTTTTCCTTTTTTCTCAATATGTAATTTAACAAAGCCTTTATTTATATATTTTCCCTGCCTAGATTAGCGCTATAGCTATTTGCAGGGCATAAAATATTGTAAGCTTATGGATCGAATCTGAGATAAAACACATTGTAACAGTTGTTGTTGTTAATCGGAGAAGAACTCAAACCACTTACTTCTTTCTTAATTGCCACGCAGCTTATAGGAATTTTTTTCCGTTTTTTGTGTGGGCTATACTAGTTGTTGACAGATGATTAAACAAACATGTTGGCAAATTACATACTTTGAAACAATAATTGTGCCATTAGCCATGAGCCAGGCGTATTTAATAAAACAGTCGCTTTTCTCTTACATTTGTCACAGTCACGTTTGCGCTTGCGCCACTGTAGTGCACAAATCAAGAGGACGGCTATCCATATTAATTAATTAAGTTTTCACGGCCGACCCATTTTTCGGACGAAAACTTTGTTGACTTGTCTACCATGCTTAATGAATTTTTTTCGTACAATTCGTGCTCAAATTCAGGACAGCTGGCAACGGTAAATTTGACAACTCTGACCAACTTTACTTGGAGAAGTTCCTTGTGCTTTCCGGTACATACACGACTTTAGGTCTTTCGCCGGTGCCCAAATTCTTTCCGTGCCAAAAAAATAAGCAATGACTGGTTGAGGCTAAATATGATAATGATGATAATAATAGTAATAATAATAATGATGATAATAATTTATAAAAAAATTAATGTATTCATCGGATAAGAATACTTCAAATGCTATATTGAAAAGTTTTAGCACAAAGTACTGTTCTATGCGAGTAAAGATAAATGAATAAGTCAATAAATATACTGTAATGCCATTTAAAACGTTTATATAAGTAAATTAAGTAAAAAGAATTCTAAAATCTAATATCTATACTATCATGATATCTATAATATCTATCTTAAAAACTAGTCTGTTACAAAAGCTATTTTTAAAACGTTCAGTATTTACACTAGGTGTTATAATGGATCTATTTCTAACTCGCTCTGATGAGACTTTATACCTGGAGAGGGAATTATTTAATGGATGGTCGCAGTTATAAGAATTATAAGACTGCACTAACACACTCAAAAGTTACAACTACATCGATTTATCCGCACTAGTGTCACCTTAAAAGCACTTTCCTCTCCAGTTTTCCATAGTAACTTTATAGCAGTCTTCTCTTTTTTCCTATATATTTCCTGGCCCGCCTAGACTAGCTCTGCTATTTGCGGTGCCAGGAAACCTGTAATATTATTTGTTTTTATAATACAATCAGAATTCCTTCGCCTTCCCTTTAACTTCCCTGATAAACCTGGTTGACCTGTCAATTGCTAGACCTTCCTTTTTTTTCGTAAATAGTGAGACGAACTTTTCGGTAACTTCACTTTTAAAGCCCGTCTGGACTAAAGTTTTTTGGTCTATTTGCTTTAGAATACCGTGTGAAATTTGGTGTAACATGTGCAAGTTATTTTACCTACCTCTATCAATTAAGGTGCGATGCTTTTGTATTCACGTGATGAATGATTTTGGATTATTATGCCTTTGGCGAGCGTGCAAATTTGCGTCTCGGGTGACTTTGGGCGGATCCTCCAATTTTAAACTGCGCGGATAAAATTTCAAATCAAAAATTTTTTGTTGAATGTTCGGTGAGATTTAGATTGGGACCTCCGAATCCATTTGCAAGATCGCCCACTGAAGTCCGCCCAAATCGGCAAAAATGATATACAATTTCCCGCCCATTTTTACGTATCTTCAAGAGAAAAATGACAGTTGTCGTCATCGGATTAGTATGGAAATTGGTGGGCGCAATTCAAAAACACTGGCTCTTATACCAGGCTCTCCTTTTCCTTTTCGTGCTTTTCTCCCCTCCCCCTCCCCCTCCACCTCCCCTTTTTGCGCCTGCCACGCTGGCTATTCTCTTTAGCGTTGTTGTTTGCTTCGATTCTTTCTTGTTTTCTCTTCCCCTGCCTGGCTAGTTCCCGAGCGAAACTGTTTTAGAAAATCCTGGGATATCTTTAGTTTCCTGAAAATAATTTTTATCAATTCTCGGAAAAATTTCTGCGCGCCAAGGTTTTAAAAAGAATAAGCGTTTTGTTCGGGCGACGCCTGCCCAGACCAAGCCGAAGCTGAAGTGAATGGTCGTAAACTCTTGTCTCTCAAGGGTGTAGGGAGTGTTAATCTACACTTTGGCGTGTCTTTTCTTACTAGGGTAATTGCAAACGAATACGTATGCATGGTAGAGAAGCCAATCAATGTTACAGTTTTAATCTCAAAACGTCTTTTTTTTACTATTGATGGATGCTTTTTGCCACTGATTTTGCCATACACAGTGAGACACTATGGGAAGGAAAACTTTCCAATATTAATTCGTGTCAGTAGTCGACACTCTTCGTGTTCTTGAGATTATGAAAGCCGCCCAATTGTCAGACTCAAGGCATATTTTAAATACGCACGACGTGGTTGCACACTTAAATAACGTTCACTTTGAAGCTGTATTTAGCTTAATCGTCCCATGCAGTTTTACGTGTATTATCGCACAACGTTGACGTTAAATCAATGCTTTTTGTGAGAAGCACTTCAACACAAAGGTGTGACTTCTACTAGGCCGAGTTCCAAAAACCCTTACTTTCAAAATGAGGCCAAGCGCACAACCTTTCTTGTGAAAATGAGTTTTATTTGCATGACTCGAACATGAAAAATCATGTCCATATCGAAGGCAGAGCGCTTAACCTCGTTTTGATATAAAGGCCCGAGGGAACTTGGAAATGACCTATTTATACCACTTCCAAACCATCGCGCAGAATGTAGAGACATCATTACTTATTCATAATCAGCGAATGAATGGCGACGGTGCAAATCTGAATGCGAGCTGGTTAAGAAAAGCTCACAATAAGCCAGGTGGTGCTGATAAAAGTTGCTTTCCTGCTTTCCAAAAGCCAAATTCTAAAAACCTACGCGCGGCTTTTCGAAGAAGAACTGGCGTAACTGCAATTTGAGACTAAAACGAAAAAGATTAAACAAGAGTAAGTTTTATCCCTTTGACTTGAAAATACAGTAAAAACGGCCTTTGTTAGTATGGAGTCTATTTTCGAAAGAGATTTTCTGAAAATTTACACTGCTTTTAAAAAACCTACGCGCGGCAAATGAAAGATGGACCTTTTCTCGAACAGACCCCGTTTTAATTTTGAAAATCGGTTAAGTAGAACCACTATCCCTTTCGTCTGGAAGGAATTGAGTTCGAAAAGGGCGCGGGATATTCGCGGATCTATCTGAGCTATTGACTTTTCTACTAGTTTGTCGGTTATGATTAAGACTAACACTACGCGCAAGCAACCACGTACAGTACATACGGAGTCCTTACAGTAACCTGCCAGGCAGCAAACAACAGATGTAGTTAAGACAAATATTTAATTCGAAAAGCCCCTTTTTTTACTAATTATGAATAACATGAGAACATAATATTATGGTTAAGCCTCATACTTGTGATATGCTGAAAAAACCATATGCAAAAAATGCAGAATTAACCTGTTAATTCCTTGTGCAAGGCCTGCGTATCACCGCGGAAAATGGTTTCTATAGCTTCAATCTGCCATACCAGACGTCTGATGGGCCAAAAGCTCTCACCAGAATCAGTTTTAAAGTACAACTACAAGTAGTGATTAACCAATATGGGTAGGAAGAGACTCAATCACTTTCCCGCTGCCCATGAATATCTGGACAAAACAGGCCAGAAGGTTAGCCAGTGAATTTAAAAAGATGAAACGTAAGAGAAGCCATTGAGATCAAACAGCGCGGAAACAGAGACTGGGGCTATGATCTCCCTACGGTTTTTCAATAATATTTTGTCATGCGGCTACACTATTGTATGCCCAAGAAGTGTACAACACTAAACTACTCAAAAAGTTGTGGAAAATTTATTGTTAATAAATAACTAAATAAGCAATGTGTATATAATATTGTTAAATATTAGGTATTAGAATTAAAAGTATGATTGTGCTACTTAATTTGGTTTGTAAACATTCCTCAAAACGTTTATTAATTTTGTTGTCTACAACACCTTTCCATCAAGTTGTCTAATTTTTTTCGTTATCCCCTCCTGCATTGTAAAAAACGACGGCATCAGTGACCGCTTACGACCTCGGGTATCTTTTGTTTTTAATGATTCCCTAGAAAAGACAATAAAAAAACATCTATGAAAATAAGGTACGCACTCATCCCAGCCTAAAACACGTCCGGTCCAAGAAAAATAATTATTGTCTGCAAAACAAATACAATCCCATCGGCTACCATTTCCTACCAGCACAACCTTGTGTGTTAATGGTGAGTGATCTCTTGCAGCTGTACAATGACGCAGTCTAGAAGTGCATGTGTGTTTCTCTTAACATATTCAATAATTACATGTACATGTATACTTTTCAGAGGAACTCCCCCATTTCAAAGTGGGACCAACCAAAAACATCAGATTTTCTCTACCCTGCTAGCAGAGGCTTTTCCCTTGTGTTTCTCAGCGTTGTACTGCCATTCTCTTCGCGGATTTGACTGCTCGCGTTTTGTTTTGGTTGTGTCTGTGCCGAGGAAAAGACCTCTGCAGACAGCAGTTTGGGATTCCTGTTGAGCATGCGCGAGATGAAAATGCGGTGACCATGGAATTTCTGGGTCACGTGTCGGTAATACGATGCCGCCGCCGCAGTTTGCTCATGTATTCATGAGTCAATTTTCCCACGGGAAAGACTCGCACTCGCAGCGGGCTCACTTTTGCACAGAAAACTAGTACAAAAAAGATGCGCGAGTCGATAAAACCGGTTCCACAACCGGTTTAGTCATGTGATTACCTCCTAGATCTTGGAGGTATCTAATGCGCATGCTCAACAGGAATACCAAACGGCTGTCTGCAGAGGTCTTTTCCTCGGCACAGAAACAACCAAAACAAAACGCGAGCAGCCAAAACCGCGAAGAGAAACACAACGCTGAGAAACACAAGGGAAAAGCCTCTGCTAGCAGGGTAGATTTTCTCAAAATCTCTGTAGTAAATACTGAGTGCATATTTGTACATACAGTCTGTAAAAGTCACACTGGCATTGAATTATAGATTAAATATTAATGATTAACTTACATCTTCATTGTACAGCTGTTAAATCCATTGTACTGGGTCAGCGGTTTCACTTGTGCATAAAAAAACTTGTTCATGACTGTGCTTGTACTTTGTGTGCTCTTTCTCTTCTGTGGCACTGTAATCTTGAAATCCGTATTTATGTGGCTGGAAACAGAAGAAAAAAAACATTTTACTTTCTTTGTGAAAGCCCATTCTGCGTAGGGTTTTCTCTGTCAGTATTCTCTAAAAGGCCTTTTGGATAGAAGGTGTGCATAAAATGTATACAACTAACCAATAACAAAACTTGCCTTGCTTACCCTTTTCCTTATAATCAATAATTATGGTAGCCTCCCACGCAGACATTTATAGGGGTTCGTCACGTGTTCCTGCCCCACGAACGTTCGTGGGGCAGGAACACGTGACGAACCCCTATAAATGTCTGCGTGGGAGGCTATAATTATGGAGGTAAAAAAAAAACAACTTTGTTCCAGCTGTTTGGTATTATAACTTGTAATGCTGTATTAACATTTATCTTCGCTGCTGCAGAAGACCAAGAAAAAGAGGCCACTGCTAGCAGGGGGGCGATATTATCCACACACATGTTCATGTAGTTATTTCATACAGTCATGTAGCTTAGTTTAGGTCATGCTATCCTACAAAAGGTTCATAGCACTAAAGAAGAATATCCCTTTTAAGGATGGTTCGAACAGCTCACAAAGCATACCCTGTTAATTCTGCTCAACACTCCTATAAACCTTACCGACGGGAGTACCCTCCCCCACCCCAGGCCTACCTGTCTGCTAAAGCTATGAGATGGGGGTGGGGGAATGGGGGTCAAAAGCATAAAAAAAATCCAGTAAAAGTTTTGAGAAATATACAAAATCTGCCTTGCCATCAGCACAAAAAAAATCCCATCCCAGGCGAAGATGGAGAATGAAATTTAAAGAAAGTAAGAATCATCACTCAGCAAAACCAAGGAATTGATTCAGACAACCCAACTTGGAGGTGATAATCCAACTGGACCACAAAAAAAGACCTTTGTCTCTTAAAACTTTCTTCCTTTGTCCATATTGTCTACATGTACATTTGATAATAAAAAGTAATCTTGTATTAAAAGAGAGAAATGTATCATAAATGTTAACTTGTCTTAACTGTGACCACCATAACCCACAGGACAGGTTCACGGTTCAGCACATGCTCATTTATCAAAATGCTGTTTTTCTGCCGGGACATGCTGAATCGTCTATGCAATAGATGCAAGCAATATGATCATGCCATAATGTTGTCAAAGAACCAATCTGCACAAAGCTCCCCAGGCAGTCACTTGCAGTTGATCAACTTAGACATTTGCAAATAGCTGAAAATTAATCAACCATGAAATAAAACCTTCGGGTCAACAATAAATTCAACGTTGGTAGTGTTGGCATAATCTACTAGTTTTTTTGCGATTTTAGTACTCCTCCATCCTACTTCAGGTTTTTCTGAAATACAGCTTTTACACTGTACTTTGAAATACCTCTGAGATCGCTGAGATACATGTGAGTAGGATTATTAACTGACAGAATAAAGAATAAATTTAATTAATGAGCATGCGCTTATCCATGAACCAGGTCCCTTTAATCCCTACTTAGGGTTAATTTATACGACTTGTGTTAATAGAAAAAAAAGAAAATTAAGTAACAGATTTAAGTCTTTTTAACTCTATTCTTCACAAAAAAACAATCACAATTGGAAGTCATAAAAAACCACTCTGTGTTAGAAAGTGCACCTCTGATAATCTAGATTTCATTTTTTTCTTTCTGGGGGGGGGGGGGGGGAAGGGGGTGGAGGGAGGAGGCATGTCCCAAGCTGCCTAGATTCTAAGATGGTCTTTGTGACATACCTTTTGTCCTTAGCACTTCCCATGACACACGGGTAGCTGCCTTATATCAAACACTGAAAAATAATATTGAAACAGAACTCTCTGTGAATTACCAAAAAAAAGTAAAAGTCACAAGTATACAAGCAATGCCACTTAAAAAAGGTATTTTACAGTAGAGGTGTATGTAACCTGTTATATCTTAAACATCTTTAGTTTTCTGATGAAATCTAGGGAATGATGTGTAAGCAACTGAATTAAAAAAATAGTTCATGGGATTTCACCTGAAAAATGAAAATCATTCACAGGCATGTGGGCAGAAAAAAAAACAAAAGAACAAGTTCTGCAGACTGAAAATCTCTGAGCCTGGATAACTGGCCAGATTGTTTTTGTGCTTGAGAGTTTTGGCGGCAAAGCTACAAGTGAGCTTCTTCTCCTTATTCTCCACATGGCTTTACAGCTCCACTACCAAAACTTTGTGCACACTTCACATCCTGCCAGCTACGCAGGCCAAAAATGCCCCCCCCCCCCCTCGAAAATAAGCTTAAAATTCAAATGTTCCGTCTCTAATAAACTTTAGTAGTAGTAGTAGTAGTAGTTGTTGTTGTTGTTGTTGTTGTCCTTTGTCGAAGGATCAGCTAACCCTTCCCACTGCACATGAAGGAAAACAATCAACATGGCTGACTGAAACACTATAACCTTTACCCGCCGCCCCCAACATTTACAAAGACCGTAGAAGGATAAAAATTCATACTCTCATACAGTTAATATTAATTTTTTGTTACATACATGTACAAGTCATGCACATGAAATATAAAACTGAGCCATTACCTTTCTTTGAATTTGGTTGCATTTTTCCAAGCCTTAATAGGTCAAGCATGTACCCAAAGCCAATTTTCAAACAGTCAAACATTCCGCTATATCAATTAGGGTATTTGTAAATAGACAATAGAAAAAACACTGAGAAAATTAGGCAAGGTTTCTTTAAGCACTTGCACAGAAATATTCATTACTACAATGTTACAGCAGCAACTTTTATGCTTAATTTACACTGTCTACTATAATATACAGCTTGTGTATTACAGGTGACAGTATGTTAAGTCATGATCACACAGTATGCTGTAGTGGTACTGTGGCTGGCGACGACCCAAACAAACGAATGAGAAACCAAACTTCGAGGGGTGTGTCGCAGCAGGTTAGATTAGGGACTATTTTACGGGTCGGCAAAACAAGAAAACCACGGAAAACCAAAGGTGACGGTTAACGGTGATTTTTTAATTCCAAATTCCAAATCTATAGACCAAAGATTGACCGTAAAATGAAATAACAACAAAAAAAATCTCTATCAATTTGGCGAAAAAGCGATACTAACTAAAGACAAATAACGCGTAATCAACAAACTAAAGCTTGAAAAACGGTAATAAAGCGATTCTATAACGATTAGGTCGATAACAAAATCTACTTAAAAGCAACATAAACGGAAATCAGGCAATAATTCCATAAATCTGATCTTAATCCTTGTACTATAAAACAAAAGTGTGGGCGGTGCTCTAACAGGCGTTCAAATCCGCTTTTCGCTCATGAAACATTATAAATCAATTAAACTTAAATCTGTATACTTGTACAGTAACATTCGTGTACTTTTGCCCACTGGCTAAATAACGAAACTAAACAATATAACAAAAGAAATCACTTACATATCGGTCCCGCTTGTACCAATGCAAAGGTTAAAAACGAACCAAAAAAACGATGTCACGACGCGAATCCTACTTGACTTACTGCCTAAAAGGACGCTAACGCACGCTTTTATATCCGCGTGGGGACGCCGAAATATCTTGTTACGAAACCAATAAAAAATCAGGTAAACATTGTAACTACGCTGGTAACTAAGATCAAAGCCTGAAAATCACGAAATCAATGAAAGGTATTGTTCTTTATGTCTTGTCCTTTACAGGTACATAATATCTACAGAATGACCAGCCTCCTCTCTATCAGCAATATTTTATTAAATATTTTGTTTATAAGTACCTTTTTTAATTTTTGGTCCAGTATTTCAAGTCAACATAAATACTCTTTCTCTTACATTGTATTATAGATTTCTAATAACCAATTCTCATTTCAAGACATTCTTTGACTGTAAAGCTCAAATCGCTGTATCAGGTACCTTAAATCCTTTAAAAACTTTGTTACAGATATCTTGGTTGTGTTTCACAACTGGACATGCTCTCTGCTGTGAAGAAAACAAAGAAAAAATATGATTAAGTCCTTCGAGGCAAAAATTAATAATATTTTTTTGTAGTTACTTGAATTTTTTTGCCTTCCATGTCAAGAACACAAAAAACTTTTAAACTTTTAAAAGATTCTACTGTTTGCGATTTTAAAGACTTGGGCTGGTACATTTATGTATGTTCAACTGCTTTTGATGAAAAGAAAAAGACCTAGGTTAAAATGTACCCCTGGGTTGGCGTTAACTGGCCTTCAAACAACTCGGCCCTGGCTGTTAGCCATACATGTGTATTAACAGGTGACCATGCACATTAACGAGGGGTTTTGAGGTGTTTTTTTTATTGTATGGCCTTTTTGCCGGCCCGAAAAAGAGTGGCCGTAATAACGAGTTGACCATATTACTGAGGTGGCCATATAAGGCGGGGTTCCACTGCAGTACACAAGATTTCCTTGGTGCAGCATATATGGAAGCTTACCAAAAGGGTTTATGATAAACAGAAACTGCGATAAAAACAAGGTCCTAGTACATGTATACTAAAAGTACATGTAATTTCAAATCAATGGTCAAAGGAACAGCAAAGATGAAAAAAATGTGACCCTCTATAATATGAAAAACAATTGATAAGATTCTGATGTTTTAAATTCCAGCTCAACTCAACAGATACCTGTAAAATAATCAATTTTTTTGTATAAAGGATTCTTCGGAGTAATTATCAGCATTTTTATTTGGAAAGACATGTTACTGTGCTCGTTTGTTTACAGAAAACTTGTCAGGCGTATTTGAAAGGCATTACATGTATGCTTGTGCAACATTATTTACTAAGCAAAACAAACAAATGTATTAATTGAGCCTGATCTCAGATGATGGAAGAAACGACAGGCTTTCCAAATTGTCATCAAGTCTAATCAGTTTACGACCTATTCATTAAGTCTGGATTGCAAATTTTAGGAACATTCCATGCTGTACTTTGACCCAGTCAAACTCTTTAAAACTAGACCCATAACTGTGTCAACTCAGGATTCATTTATGGAAATCAATTTTGTATACATGAATAAGTGCTTTAGTACTGAAGGGTAACTGGGTTTTCTTTATAATTAGGAGATTGCAAAAGTCTTGGGTAGAAAAATATTAGTAAAGGCGTGGTTGAGATATTGACCGAGTTTCACAGGTTACATTATTTTTTGCATGACCTTACATGAGTATACATGTAGATTCAGGATGTATTTTGTAGAAAATGTCCAAACTGAAACTGTACAATTACAACATAGACAATTATATTCATGTTTAGGGCAATTCTACGCAGATAAAGTAAACAACTGCGAATAAGACCCTGTGCAGGATTAAGAACCTCCTGGCAGAAATTTTCCACTTTTTTAATACCCAAAATACAAGAACCTGTTTACCCAATTAGCAAGATCAAGCAGGCTCTCATAAGTGGGTTAAGTTAAGGTATGATAAACAATTTAACCAAGGAGTGCAATATTGACATTCTAACATTTAGTGTAACAAGAACAATACTGTACCAAACTGTATATTACGTTGATAATCAGCTTTGTTACATGTACAACTGTAGAGTCGTTATAATAATACAATTGTGAATGAATATTGTATTTTTAAGACCAAACCCCAGTTTGTTTAGGAAGTCAACAATCTAATATATATAGATTTAGCCAGGGCTAAAAGTGAAACTTCCGTTAAAAAATAATTATAATTTAAATCAAACAATAAACTTGTAATCCACAATTCAGTTAACTTTAGGGCACATTCATGTGACTTTTAAGGGGAAGGCTAACTGATTTTAGAGAAAAATAATTTGACAGTCCAACTGAGTCAAACAAATCAGTTTTACATCAAGTTAATAGTCTTACATGTACACCCCAAAATAGCAATCATCTTTGAACACAGTAGATTAGGCCTGGAAAACAAATTCTTCTTAAACAAAATAACCCAGTCGCCCACCTACATCACCTTTACTTTATAAGCCTTAAGTTATTAATTCATAGTCTCTCCAACCACTCGGTTGAAGAGACTATCAGTATGGATAATTGGACAGCCCCAAAATATAATTTTATGCAACACACAATAGTCCTCAGTGCATGCAAAGAAAATTATTTTTAAAGCTTGCCATTCAGGCAGCTGAAGCTAGAATTTACTAGCCCAGACGTCATTTCCACTAGCCCCAAAAACGTTTTGACTAGCAGAATTGATTTCACAGTTCTTCTGTTATTCGAATTCCTCAAAAAACATCACTCGCCCGTCAGGCAAGTTAAAAACAGAATTCCCTAGCCCGATAGCAATATCCACTAGCCCCAGGCTATTGGACACTACTTTCTTTGCATGCTGCCTCAGTGGCAGCCAAAAATTTACACGTTGCATTCCTCTGTCAGAAAGGGAGGCCAAAATAAGAAATCAGGCCAGATTTTTATGTTTGACAAGTTTAGTTTTAATACAAGTAAATCTTGGTGACAAATCTGGTGGCGTGTAAACCAGCGTTTTAAATAAAAATTATACTTTTTATACATCACGTCTGGGGTAAACAGTACCATGAGGCACTGTTTTTTTTTATCATACAGACCTCGGACAGAATTTTCTTTTGCAATATTTAAAACTATAATTTTGCAGTTCACAATTTTGCAAGAAAAATTGCACTCATTCAATCAGTCCAGGATAATCTAAGCACGCACTTCCTTTGCACAACACATTCTATACCTGAATTATAAAACATTTTCATGAAGAAAATTCAGCATAATGCAGCGAATGTTCAGTCAGAAAAATATGCTCCTATGTCATATGTAGGGTAATAAGTATGGGCTTTCAGTGAAAACAATCAAAAAGTTCCTAAAATCACCTATACGGCCACCCGGACGTGTTCTCACTTTTGACAAGCACCAAATTTCCAGTCCTGGCTGTCTTGTAAGTAAATGAACATTAATAGAGTTATGCTTCAACATAATAGAGAATTTATTAAGTTTATGTTTTCTTTCTCTTTATTAATGGTTTTCTTACGTGTAATCTTTAACAGCATTTGATATTTACGCGTGTCATTGTGAGTACTCCTGAATGCGATGTTTATGTACATGTACTTGAAACTTTTTGCATTCCAACATCAAGAACACAAGAAACGTTTAAACTTTTTCTTTCCATTTGTGTTTTCTAACTGTGCATTTTTAACCTTACCATGGCTTGATTATAAACCAACCCTGGGAAAGTCAGGGGAAATCATTAATTTACCTGCATAATATTAGCGCCTGCAATTTTTCTCCAGCTTGCACTGTATTTAATTTATCAGCAAATAACCAAAACTTAACAAATCAGAACATGCACTTTACCTTTTTATGTTACAAAAACAAAAACATTGGTGGGGTACAGATGCTGAATGGCAGAGCATTATTAAAAAAAGTAATCGAGGTCCTGCAATTTAGAATGCTGATCTGTTGTACATGCATGTCAGGAAGGTTCTTACATCTGAACAAAACTGTCGTGACCACTGTATATGTAGTCTGCTTTATAAAATAATTGATATTACCAGAAATTTGACGCTGATCACTGTTTATAGGGCTTAAAAGGTATAAAACATCACTCAGGTTAATCAAACATAAAGGTTCTAAGAATAACAAAACATGATCAATAAGAAAAAAAGGTCTTTAATGTTAAATAAATTGTCCTCATCAGTATCAAGATAGCAAATGTACAAAAAAACAGTGTGGAGAATATCTAAAGTGTATTCATCTTGATAAGTGGAATGAAATAGAATAACAATAATAATAAATGAATGTACCTGTTCCTGCAAAACCCAGGACACAGTTAAAAAAGCATAATGCATGTCATTACAGTGTATTCCTTTTATAAATTAATAATTATCTGAGCACAAACAAACAAATTATCATAATCATTTCAAATTAATTTTGTTTTAACAACCCACTCAAAAATAATAACTTAATAAGAATAGATTAATTTACTTATTTTTGGTCAAAAACATTTTGCTTACACCTGTACTAATGATTCATTCACTTTAAGAGCATTACATGTACAAATCTTTGTGGTAATATTAGTACTGAACAGTGTATGCTGCAGCTGTATAACCAGTTGCAATAATGTTCACGACAGACACTCCAAAGAAAAACCGGCCTTTCTTAAGGTGGCTGAACACAGTTTTGCGGGCAGTCAGCGGTAACTCGCATGACGGCGAGTGTTTTAACTCAGACAAACAAACATGGCGGCGAAAAAGCAATGGTAAAGAGAAGACGATTTCTCAAAATCTACTCATTAAAATTTTGTGATATTTGGAGGAATTATTTTAGATAATGAGAACTTTAAAATGGAAGTTAAACAGACGATTTTTGTGACACATTTAATAATTACAGTACAATTATATTATTGATTATCTAAAAACCCCTCTGTTAAAATTTGGTCAAATAAGTTTCAAATGGTTATGATTAGTTATAGTAAGCTATGTGTAAGTTTATAGGAAAATCTAATGAGAGAATTTTCTGTAAACTGAGCAAAAGTGAAATTTTAAGGTGGTTGTATTCAATCGTTCAAGTTGCCATGGAAACTACAAAAATGTCAAATTTTACCTGTCAATCAAAATCTTTCATCAGTATATTTTTCATATGCCAAGTTTCAGCTTGTGAGCTGCGACCCTTCTCTTGCTATAATTTGGCAAATGACATAATATACTCAATTTCAAATTTTTAATTCAAATCACTTCAAGTCACACTTCTGCGCGATATAATGCTCACCTCCCTCCTCCCCTCGATCCATTAAAAGTTGTTCCTCCAAGTTCTGAGCATGGTCTTGTATTGCTAGCAACTTTGATAAGGGGTGGAGGGTGGGTCATGAGAACAAGATCATGGCCAGGCCATAAAGCCAAAATAAGATACACATCTCAAGTACTTTTGCAACTTGTTGTAGATTTCCTTGGTGCAGCAGTGTACCCGTATAGATGCCAGCGTGCAAAGAAAGCTGCGTCCAATAGCCCGGGGCTAGTGGATTTTGCTATCGGGCTAGTGATTTTTGTTCTTAACTTGCCCAATGGGCAAGTGCTGTTTTTTGGGGAAATTCAAATTACAGAAGGATTGCAATCAATCCTGCTATTCAAAAAGGGTTTTGGGGCTAGTTGAAGTGACTTGTGGGCTAGTACAGGCTAACTACAGCTTGCTCGAATGTCAGGCTGTGAAATTGACTTTCTTTACACCCTGAGATCGGATGCTCACCAAAAGAGTTTATGAAAAACAAAAATTGAAATATGAACAAGGTGCTGGTACATATATATAATTATTGGCATTAATTTCAAATAAATGGTGAAAGGAACAACAGAGATGACAAAAAACATTGATAACATTCTGGTGTTTCAAATCCAGCTGAACTCAGCAGATAATTTAACCCTTTTTTTTAAAAGAATTATCCAGATTAATAATCAGCATTTTTACTGGCTAAAAGACATGTTACTATGCTCATTTGTGTACAGGAAACTTACCAGGCATATTTGAGTGGCAGTTTTAATTACATTGTGCAAAATTTAATTACTAAGCAAAACAAAAGAAATAAATTACTATATTACATTTGTATATTTTTATTTAGCAGATCTCAGGTGACACAAGAAACTGCTGTTTAATTTTCCTAATTGTCATCGAGTCTAATCAGTTTACATTAACTTATTAAATATTATGTCTTCAGTGCAAAATTATGTTAAACACATTACTTTCACATTGTAAAGTGAACCAATCAAAACCTTGTTGCTGTACAAAAGTTCAAACTCTTCAAAACTAGACCCATAACTGTGTCAACTCAGACTTCATTTATGGAAATAAATATGCTTACAAGAATAGGAGGTGCTTTTGTACTGAAGGGTAATTAGGTTTCCTTCAGAAGAAGGTAACATTCTTGGGTAGAAGTAATGAATTTTAGAGGCGACATTATTTTTTGCATGTCCTTTCATGAGAATAATATTAGTAGATAAAAATATGTAACATGCATGTAAAAAATGTTATAATCAACAACCTTGCATGGCAAAGATCTTATGTGTACATCATTCAAATACAGATATAGACAGCTACACACGACATGTACTTGATGACAACCATGTACACATGCGATCACAAAAACTGTACAGTAGAGATGATCATTGGACCGATGAAAAATCCAGTTAACCATAAACATGAAGGCATTCTTGGTACAGCATAGATTCAGGATGCATTTTGTAGATTTAATGTATAAAGCCAAGCTGTAGAATTTCAACATAGACCATTATGATCATGCTTAGAACAATTCGACACAAATAAGATCAATAGCAAATGAAACAAAAACACATACACACATCTGTCCAAGCTTTACTTACTTTTCTGCCTCTAAACAAACAAAATAAACATTAAAAGGAACGTTACATGACTGTGAAGAGACCTGTAGTAGCACATTACAGCAGTTCCCAATGATACACACACTCAAAGGTTTTTTCTGTTGACTGAAACCTGAGTTTCGTGTACATTAATCAACGGTTTCCATAGTTTCCCCCATGCCCTAGCTGCTAGAGAAATTGTTTTACTTGATGACCGAAAAATTGCAAGAACATTTTTGAATGACAAAGGAGTTTCCAATTTTGCTAAGATGGAGAATAATTATTATAATTATAATGTTGAGGCAGAGTGAACAAAGGCTGAATGAAATAGCCGAGACACTTTGTCTACTACGCAAAGTTTCTCAGGTTGCTAAGATTTTTTCGATTGTATGAAAACATGAGCTATGAGCAAGTTCTGCCATGGAATAAGTCAATGAAACAAAAGCTTTCAGGTATCAGCAGAGAAAAATTCTCCTCTGAAATGAGACTCCTCTTCCAAAAATTGAATATTACGTGAATGTGGATTTCTTTACATGTAAGTTGTAGACTTAGAATCATCTTTGATTTCTATAATTTCTTCTTCTTCTTCTTCTTCTTCTTCTTAATGTTTTATTGTACAGAAATACAATGTATAACTTCTACGTTTACAAGCATCGTGAATGTCGATTAAAACAAACAGTTCTAAACCTTCAAAACAGCAAGTGAAAACAGGATGCCGGACTTATGCGAGCTACAACAAAAATGGTGAAAACACAATACAGTGTAGGTTTAGGTTTAGATTAGCAAAACAACAAGTTTGCACATGTTTTCACGTTTTGTGAATGACACAAGGCAAGTATTTCCTTTTTCTATTTATCTGAACTTAGTTACTGTCCTAAGATTTCAACTACAGAAAATCTCACCAACATTTGACCAATTCCGCACAAAGTGGAATAATAGCAACCACGTTTAAAGCAGCAGAAATTTACTTTATAAGTGATGCTTTTGCCACCATTTTTGTAGTGGATGCTTTAAAAGCTACAGTACCTAACAACATTTCATGACGTGTACTAATCCAGCATGTTTTAAAAGTTGGATATTCTGTGGGAAAAGAGGTGCCGAGAAGGAAAATGAGAAGAAAGAATGCTAAATATAGAGTAGACCAGAGGGAGCTCGTGTACATGTACAGATTAGAGCTTGTACAGAGACTGTTTGGTAATGTAGGACACCCAGAGTTCATTAATTTACATGCAGCATGCGCAAATCAATTTTTGTTTATCCAACCAGGCTACAACAATCATTCGCCCCTAGCACACAGTGTACTAAGACTTTGATGTGAGTAATTATCAAAATGTAATAATAAGTTGTTGTTTCTATGCTGTTTTACTGCCCAGTATCTGCTCACAGTATCATTTCTGCTATTAAGACAATTATGGTGATAATATGTCTCCTAATTGCTGTAACAATTTGGACTCTCATGCATTAGACTAATACCGTTGCCTGACAGTGCACAACTTATACGTAATGTCAAACATATGGAATTCTCCAGTTAAGTATGCAAGGCAATAGATTACACAGAAAATGGCAAAAAAAAAGGCAAAGGCTTACACGGCTGCCCCACCAACCTTTCACCACGATGTTTTTCTTGCATTTCTCTAGAAAATGTCTCTTAATTTTGTCCTTAGAGCTGTCAATTGATAATAGTATTTCCATTTTAGCTCATTGCAGGTCATTAGGCTGCTAATTTTGTCTTCAAAAACTCATTGATAATTCATAAAGAAAAAACTTATGTCCAATTTTTAAACCAAAATAACCCCAAACCTAAATATTAGTGCAAGAATGAATTGATCTGTATCAGAGATTTTCAGGCCGTTCTAAAAACTCGCCTCGAGTTTTTAAACCTGATAATACACTCCTGAGCACTCGTTCTTTAAACAGTACATGATGTACATGCACCCTTGTACCTTGTAGGTCGACATTAATTTTTTGTAGGTCATCATTCAAGCTCATTGTAGCTCATTGTTTATCAGTGTATAAGGGGGTATTTACATGACACCGCGGCAACTTTCGCCCCGCAGCAACTTAACTCTGGTTCCCTCTCATGGCTCTATATTTGTTTACATGATACCACCACAAATTTCATGCTGGCGCGAGTCACCCCGGTTCTTGTACCGTAACGAGAATTTCACTCCGGTACGAAATTATGAGGGTATAAATTATCTATGACAAAATTCAATAACCTAAAAGTGAAAAGGGTTAAGTCAAATCTGAAATATACCGAGTCAAAGTTGGTAAAAGAAGGACCACGGTAAGAGGAAGAAATACTAAAAAAGCCACCATCATATAGGTATCGCGCAGAAAAAGGCATCGCGCAGAGGCAACACGCAAAGAGGCATCACGCAAAAAGGCATCACGCAAACAGGCATAACGCAAAGAGGCAACACGCAAAAAGGCATCACGCAAAAAGGTATCACGCAAAGAGGCATCACGCTAAAAGGCATCACGCAAAGAGGCATAACGCAAAAAGGCAACACGCAAACAGGCATAACGCAAAAGGTATCACGCAAAGAGGCATCACGCAAAGAGGCATAACGCAAAGAGGCAACACGCAAAAAGGCAGCACGCAAGGAGGCGTTTTTTTAGCCGCAGGGCTGTTTAGCTTTAATCTGCAAGTTTGAAGTCTCTCGTGACCATACAACTAGCTGCACAAATGCTGGTCAAAGTTAACCTTAAAATGCTACACTAACACTTTTGTGAAAATTGACGCACAAATGGAGGGCGAATGCCGAAGGATCATTTCCTATCTGCAGGGGTATTCTTGCCATAAGCCTTACTGTAATAAACTGAGTAATCATAAACCTACAGCACATACAATTCGCTCTACAAGAAGAACAATTTATACTGAATGCGGGGCAAGATTAAAGAATTTACATTCATCAAACATACTTAGTTTGTATTTGTCCCTTTCCTTTCATTCAATATTTTAATATTGAATCTGACAGTCTGATGTGCTACAATCTGTAAACCGGTTACTGTAACTGAATTACTTTGTTAATTTAATATGCGATTTGTTTGGTGTCGCGTGATGTACCCGCAATGAAGCTTGCTGACTGCTTCCAACTGACACAATGCAAACATTATTTTTTGGTTGGTTTTTGTTCGAAATTAAGTAGTATTTTTAGAAAGCAATACCTATGATCCTGGTCCTGGTCTTTACTATTGATGCAAATCTCCAGGATGCGTGATGCATGCAGACGGGTTGGATGTTGTGTCACGATGTCACAAAAAGCTTATGTTTCATCATTTTTTAAGCACCGCAGTTTCCTCTCGCAATTCAGGAGAGATGTGATTTAAAAGCTGAATGATGCTTACTCTGACTGACTTTGCTCTATTTAAAAGTAAAACGTCATAGTACTGTTATTGTAAAAATTTTTAATAATAATCTTGCTCAGATGTCACGCGCTGGTGCCACGGAGTCTGGCGGCAACCTTCATCTCAGTTTCGATCAACTTAAAAATACCTTTTTTTCAGTACGAAAACCAAGAATCCTTATCGATTGTAAACTTTCACAATGAGTCATATATAACTGGCATGTATTTTTCTTCTAGTTAAGAATGATCTACCGGTTTCGCAAATAAAACCCCCGTGACGGACAATTCTTGTAACTCAGCAAACTGTTTCAATCAGATTCGTGGTTTACAAATATTTGTACGAAACACACCGAACGGTCCAGATAAGAAAAACGAACAGTGGAATAGACATGATCTTGAACAAATTTCGGTACATTAATGAAAACAATTTTAAAAATCTGTCTACAGTCTGGTTTGTTGCGATTAGCCCTTCGCTACCTATTTATTTTATATGCGTGTTGTTTGTGTTTTCGGCATCCTTAGGAAAGAATGGAGGAATTTTAAGAAAATATTATTCTTTTTCTTTGTATGAAAACGTTCCAGATTAATCGGCACATATTTAAAACCGCATTTTTACAAAAAAATGTAAATAATTTCGTTATTTTGCTCAGATAAGATCTGTTTAGAAAGAAGAGGGACAAATACAAACTAAGTAACTAAGTATGTTTGATGAATGTAAATTCTTTAATCTTGCCCCGCATTCAGTATAAATTGTTCTTCTTGTAGAGCGAATTGTATGTGCTGTAGGTTTATGATTACTCAGTTTATTACAGTAAGGCTTATGGCAAGAATACCCTTGCAGATAGGAAATGATCCTTCGGCATTCGCCCTCCATTTGTGCGTCAATTTTCACAAAAGTGTTAGTGTAGCATTTTAAGGTTAACTTTGACCAGCATTTGTGCAGCTAGTTGTATGGTCACGAGAGACTTCAAACTTGCAGATTAAAACTAAACAGCTCTGCGGCTAAAAAAAACGCCTCCTTGCGTGCTGCCTTTTTGCGTGTTGCCTTTTTGCGTTATGCCTCTTTGCGTGATGCCTTTTTGCGTGTTGCCTCTTTGCGTTATGCCTGTTTGCGTGATGCCTTTTTGCGTGATGCCTGTTTGCGTTATGCCTTTTTGCGTGATACCTTTTTGCGTGTTGCCTCTTTGCGTTATGCCTCTTTGCGTGTTGCCTTTTAGCGCGATGCCTTTTTCTGCGCGATACCTATATGATAGTGGCTTTTTAAAGTATTTCTTCCTCTTACCGTGGTCTTTCTTTTACCACCTTTGACTCGGTATATTTCAGATTTGACTTAACCCTTTTCACTTTTAGGTTATTGAATTTTGTCATAGATATACCCTCATACGAAATCTCACAACGGTATCATGTAAACACGAAATGACCACCCGTTTCGGTGTGAAATCGGTCTGCTGGTAGACTGGAACGGGTAGCGCATGCATAATGTTCGCGATTTTGAATCATGCGTGCATTTTATCAACATGAAGTGTACCTTCAAATAACGAGATGTAAAATAACCCAGTCCTCATGTAAACGCGATACGAAATCAAAACGTCATGTCGGTATGAAACTCGCGCCGGTGAGAGTTTTCTCATGTAAACACCATCTAAGTTCACTGTAGGTCATTCCTTCCAGTACGACACTGTACGAGTTTTGAAAACATCAAGTTTCATTTGCTTAACAAATGGGTGTTTTTAGTGACAGAAATCGATTCATTTGTAAATAAAAAATGTTACCACAGAAGCAGCAGAGAAAAGGAGAAAAATTAAATGTAACCCAACATTCACATTTCCTAGTACATGTATGTACCTGAATTACTTTGCAGTTGCTGGTGAACACCTCGCAAATTCCATCCTACATCACTTTGATAAGCTTATATTCTTGTGTGGCTATAACGACGAGCACATACAATTATTTTCAACAAGGGTAATGACATAATCGTAAATGGATTACCTAAGCATATGTATAAAATAGGTGAAAAAGCGGCATAACTGGTATGTATAATAATGGCACTTAGCGTTATCTTCGTCGAACAGTTTTAGGTGCGATGGTCTATCGAAGGAGAAAATACAACCATACCTTATGAATTTCTGGACGGTCTCCCATTGTAACATCGTAGCAAACCACTTTTGACATCTCTAGATAAAAAAATTCACGAGAAATGAAAAAATAGCGAAATTATTGCAGCCTTCCACCTTTGATGTCTGTGGCATCCGCCCAGGCTTTCTCGGTCAACGCTAGAAGCAGCAAGATGCTTTGCGCGAAAACGTGCTTCGCATAAGCGAAATTCAACATCCGGTCACATCAAATATCGTCATCGTGCAATTGTCCTATTCTTCAAGAAACATGATTTACTCGCTAAAGGTTTTTTTACTTCCTACTTTATCGACGTCGTTCTGAATTGATTTTGTACGCATCCCAGACCTGTTTCAAACGTCGTGCTACTGCCGTGCTAAGCTGGCTCGACTGTAGCTCGACTGCAGCGCGACACTAGCACCACTTGGTTTCAGACGTCGAATTTAATTCAGTCGAATAGAACGGCTGTTGCCGAAAACAAAACAATAATAAAGAAACGGCTCAGCAAACTTTTAAATGTATTCTAATGCATTTGTAATTTATGAATTGAGTTCAGCACGGCAGTAGCAAGACGTTTGAAACGAGCCTTAGCGACGACCAAAAATGCCTCTGCGGTAGCAGCCTATACGCGTGTATAAATACGCGAAAATTCAAGGGCCTCGATTCCAGAGAAATTACATCATTGCCAGATATCGAAAAAGTTATTTACATATGTAAATACATATGCCATGCATGGCACGTCATGATATCAATCGCCGAAAATAAATCGCATGCTCATCACAAGACTCAGTTGCATACATTGAAAGTTTGCAACACCCGACCATCGCAATCTTGCTAATTAAGATTCTTCTTTTTTTTTTTCGACCACTCAGTGGTGTTCACTTGCTCCAAAGTAATCAACGCTTTCAAGCGATAGAATTGGTGGACCCACACGTTTCAGAAAAGCTCTAACTTAAATCTTTCCTAAGCTTTCTTCGCAAAACATGCGCGGCTTCGATCACGCAAAGATTCTAAGTCCCAGTTTCCACGGTCTCCGCAAGGAACCCCTGGCACAATGTCCAGCCTTTTGTGTCCCAAAAATTCCGGGAGGAAGTACTTCCAGAAAAATTGGGAGGGGGTGTGAAACCCTTACCCTATTTCAGACCAAAATCTGTGATTTTCCCTACCCTATTTCAGACCTAAAGCCCTGGAGCACGGCGCGCTATCGGAGCGCGTGATAAGCTGTTACGGCACGTACACGGTAGTTAGCGTAAACATTTTAAAAGGGAAATGGTCTTATTGCCAAATGATGAAACATGGCCAATTCAAGACTACAGTACACAAACCATACCCTATTTCAGATCAAAACAGCTAAAAAAACACCCTTTGGCGCGGCACATACCTATATAGCCTATTGCTGGTTTTCAGTGTCACGCCATTCAAAATAGATTAAAATCAAAATCAAAATCATTCGACAGATAAAGTCCAGAATCTTGGAAATGAAAGGAGGTAAATATACAAAGACCCTTGCCAAGATTTGGGTCGAAGGAATAATTCGTATACGAGATATTCGAAGAAATGTTTTACCCAAATTTATAGAGCTTTGTATGGAGACGCCATGCTGGAGCTCACCTAGGTGAGCTCCAGCATGGCGGACGGAAACCAACAGAAACATCTGTTACCGAGTTTTGCTACAAAAGCGTGAATTTATTCTTCGAGAAACTCATAAACATTAAAGTAATACTTTTTCTAATACATGAACTGTTTAGATAGCAAAATCTCCTAAAATAAGTCATTTTTTTAACCTACATGACAGCTAGCTTGGCCGTCATGTAAATGCCGCGTCACGCAAAAGCTTAGAAATTCAAGCGTACTCTATCACAAAACCAAGAATCCTTTTGAAGCGAAAATTTGTATGAAAATTAGTTTTCAGCTGCCCTAATGCATCGTGAAAGTAAAATCTCGGTAGGATCGATAGTTTTTTAGTTTGCATTTTGGTGACGTCATGTGAAAACCAACAATATAAGGGACTACCCCCCCCCCCGGGGCGAAAAACGCGTTGCAGATTATTGAGCCTCGCTGCTTACACAAGCGAGACTAAAAAGCAAGAAACTTAAACAATAGATAAAGAAAAAAAAACTGTTTCTTTTAAAAATTCATTCATTTTTCGAGTTTCAGGCTTCTGCATCACGGCGGCCAACGATGAAAATGGTGTTTGAAGTCTGTAGGTCACTACAACCAGTTGCAAAACTGTTGGTACACTCCCACGAAAAAATGACCTTTCTTGCTTCAAATCGGTCACAGGTCTGTGAGATATAATACTGACCTCCCTCCTCCCTCCCATACAAAGTTGTTCCTGCAAGTTTTGAGCATGGTCTTGTATTGCTAGCATCTTTGATAAGGGGTGGAGGGGGATCACAAGCACAAGATCATGGACAGGCCATTTATGCCAAAATGCGGTACAGTGTCTCAAGTACTTTTGCAACTGGTTGTCTCATTTAAGTTTTATTTCAAAAAGCGATTTCTACGTCTTAAATTCCCAAAACGACGACTATAGCGAGAAAAATAAATAGACTGGCACTTTCTGTTGCTTTTCCCAGCCGATATATTATTGTCATCTAAAAAAGCGCTTAGAGTGTAGTGAATTTTGCCTCAGTTTTGTTGTAACGCATGCGCCATTATCTACCGTGACATGGCTTAAAGTTTCGGCATTGTCATTAATTTCTGAGAAGTGCGAATCCATAATCACAGCATTTCTTTTTCTTGGTATTTAGAGATATTGTAGTTGCGAATGCAGCTGCCAATGTAATCGGTATACCGCGTGACTTATTTTTAAACATCGCTGTTAAAGTAACAGGAGCACCCAACTAGAATATAGTTCAAAACCACTTAAACATAGCATTGTTAAACGTATTTTAGTATTCAAACGGCAGATATAAGCATATTTTTATCCCCTAAAAATTTTTCATCTGTTCGGATTTCCTAGCTAAAAGTCTAGTGATCCGAAAATTATAGGGATCAAAACTTACCTTTTCGAAAATTTCAGCCAGAAAAAAGGCTCCCGAAAATTCTAGGTGACCTTTTTAGGGTAAGACTCCGTTAACGATGGGCAATTATGCCCATTTCTTAGATGTTCGAAAATCCTAGGAGAGGCAGGCAAGCAAGAAATTTTTACTACAACGGTTCCGAAAATTCCAGATCTCAAATCGCCTTCCGAACAGATATTTTCCGAAAATTGACGTTGGGTGCCCCTGAAGTAGAACCGTTCAGTTTTTTTTCATCTACTACGGTGAAAATAATAAGATGGTTGTCAAGTTGCGAAGGGATTAAATCACATCTCAGGCTCAATAGCGATAAACACTTTTAATGCCGAGTTTGCACTGGGACGTCAGGAAAGTCTATTTCTTGCACACGAGGTTCTGCTCATCACGTGACTGGCTGATCACATGATTATGGTCACGCTAGTCACGCCACATCCCCTTCCCTTACAAAATTAGCAAGAACAACAAAAAAAACAACAGGGTCCAACAATAAACTAAGTCTTTCAAGTCAATGTTCAAGATAAGTCATAATCTTCAAGCCAAGCTGGGGGACGTCTGGCTCTCTCAGAGCGTCTGGGCTGGAATGCAGGTATGGGCTCTTTGTTGACCGGGACAGATTCTGTGGATGGGATCGAATCATTCACTTCAACCTCAGAGGTCTGGGTGTGGTCCTGTCCTGGAAGGAACTCTGGTAGATCTGGTGGCTTGCTTTCATTCTCAGTTTGATGAGGCTCATCAATGGGGCTGCATGGGTCTGGTGATGGCTCCATAGTAAAACGTAGCTGGCGGCGGTTTCTCCGGAAGCGCCGACCTTCCACCTCAACTTCGTACGACCGTCGGCCAAGAGGTCGCGTGCAGTGGCCTAAGCTCCATTTCTTCTCCCCAGGTAGCTTCATGCGGATGGCATCACCTGCCTTTAAGGGGGCAAGGTTCTTGATGCCTCTGTTGTACTGCTTGCACTGCAATCTTTTCCTAGCTGCTAGGTTACTCGCCGTGGTCTTAATGTCACCGTTTGGCCTGAGGAGCACTTCAGCTGTTGGTAGCAAAGTACGAGTGCGTCGACCCATTAACCTCTGAACTGGCGAGGTACTGAACCCCTCACTCGGGGTGTTGCGCCAATCAAGGATTGCTAATAGTGGGTCTTTCTTGTCCTCCTTCGCTTTCACAAGGAGTCCTTTGCAGGTTTTCACAGCATTTTCCACTTTTCCATTCGACTGTGGATATCGTGGACTAGAGGGTCGGTGATCGAAATGCCACTCAGAGGAGAAATTCTGGAACTCCCGATTGTCGAATTCTGGACCATTATCAGTAATCAGTACTTCTGGAATACCATGGCGAGCAAATTGCACCTTGAGCTGGGTAATAACAGCTTGTGCTGTCTTCTTGTGGATCTCAACCACTTCAAAGAAATTGGACCAGTAATCCACCATGATCAGGAACGTCTGCTGTCCAAGAACAAACAGATCAGCACCAATTTTCTGCCAAGGGCGTGAAGGTAGCTCATGTGGCTGAAGCTCTTCGCGGGCCTGTTCTGGTCGGTAGGTTTGGCAGATTGTACAACGAGAAACAAAGTCTCTTATTTCTGCACTCATTCGTGGCCAATACAATATTTCACGGGCACGACGAACACACCCTCCAATGCCGATGTGGCTGCTGTGGAGCTGGTTTAACATTTCCTTTCGAAGTGACACTGGCACTACAAGCTGTTCTCCGCGGAACACGAGACCTTGTGACTCTATCAACTCGCCCCGCTCGTCATAGTACGGCTGAGCAGCAGGAGGGCAATTTTTCTTGTCGGGCCAGCCTTGCTTGATCACACGAATTAGTTCCTGGATATCAGCATCTTCAGCGACTCGCTGTCGGAAAACATCTCGCTTCGGGGGTTCAACTCGAATATACTCTTCGTGATTCACCATCTCGAGTGCACGAATCTCACAAAACTCGGTCTGGGCCCCATCAGTTGTCTCCAGATATGCACGACTCAAGGCATCTGCAATGTGCATGAGTGTTCCTTTCTTGTATTGAACTTCCAGATTGTACTTTTGTAGGGCCAGGCGCATTCGCTGCAGGCGCTTGGGTGACTTGTGAATTTCTTTTTTGAACACAGACTTCAATGGCTCATGGTCAGTCTCGACAGTGATTTTGTCTCGCCCATAGAGGTACTGGTCGAACTTGTCACATGCCCAAGTGATGGCGAGCATTTCTTTCTCGATCTGCGCGTATCGAGATTCAGTGTCAGTGAGGGCACGGGAGGCATAACAGACAGGCTGACCGTCTTGCAGCAGTACTGCTCCTAAGCCAGACTGGCTTGCGTCGCATTGTACAGTGACCGGCTTGTTTATATCGTAATAACGGAGGACAGGTGCCTCTGTCAGGAACTTCTTGATTGTGTTCATGGCAAGGGAGTGCTGTTCTAACCACTGGAACTCTACATTCTTGTCCTCCAAACGTCTAAGTGGCTCTGTCATCTCTGACAAGTGGGGCATGAACTTAGCAAGATAGGTCACCATCCCCAGGAATCGCTTCAATGCAGTGACATCTTCAGGTTCAGGCATCTGCAATATGGCCTGAATCTTCTCTGGGTCGGGCATTAGCCCCTGAGAAGTGAGTAGATGACCCATGAATTTCACGCTTAGCTGGTGCCACTTCACTTTTGCGCGATTCAACTTCAAGTTCCACGAACGGCATTTCTCAAGAAAGGCACGCTCATTTCTTTCAAGACTCTGGTTTACTTCATGTTCTGTATTGCCAAATCCGGCAATGAGGAAGTCGTCTGCAATCACTTCCACTCCTTCCAGGTCTTCAACAAACTCGTGCATTGTACGTTGCCAGACTTCTGGCGCTGACGAGATGCCAAACGGCATCCTATTCCATCGGTAGCGCCCGAACGGTGTGTTAAAGGTGGTCTTGTAGCTAGACTCAGTGTCAAGACGTTTCTGCCAAAAGCCGTCCTTGGCATCTACGACAGTGAACTTCTTTGCTTGCGAAAGGCGGGTCGCGACTTCCTCCACTGTTGGCATTTGGTAATGCTCTCGACGGATGGCTTTATTTAAATCGCGTGGATCAAGACATATGCGCAGCTTGTTGGGCTTGACAATGACCAACATACTGGAAACCCACTCGGTTGGTTCGGTTACAGGGGCAAGAATTCCACTAGCTACCATCTCATCAAGTTTCGCCTTGATCTGGTTTCGTAAAGCAACTGGTACACGACGTGGAGGATGTACTACAGGTGGAACTGTGTTATCAGTGACAATGTGGTTCTCGCCTGGGAGGTCACCCAAGCCATCAAAAACATCTTTGTATTCCTCTAGAAGGTTGGCAATCCCCACTGTTACGGCAATGCCAACGCTGGGGGTATCCTCGAGACTACTGAAGCTTGATGGGCTATCAAGGTCATTAATTGTGACGA
>JBBMOI010000008.1:19122500-19205000 GCA_038088405.1 Porites divaricata | reverse complement strand
GACAGTGCTTCAGGGGAAAAGAAGACACCGTCACAGCTAGGATACGATTTGAATTTGAATTGTCGAATTATAGACTTATAAGGACTTATAGACTTTTGACTTAGATTATAGACTTATGCGAATCAAATGAACTCGATCTCGTGATTCATTTGCAAATGGCTTTAAAATTCAGGGATCCCCATAAATATTTAGGAGAGCACCAACTTGTCACACGCAGTAATTCCTTAAAATAAGAATATGATTATATTTACGAGTACACGCTTTGAACACGCTTCCGACGATTTTTCCTTTTCTGCGCTCAAAATTAATCTCTTTTTATTCTTGAGAAAGAAAGTTACTGCTTTAAAAGAAGATTTAAAAAAAGTAAGTCATCATACTCATTTAAGGGAAAATGAAGATTGACGTCTCTGGGGAGCTGCAGTCTTTAATACTGAGGGCTTCGATGTTCGCACGCTAATCAGACCAAATCACGCTTAATTAAAAATGTGGGATGAAAAACTAAGCAAGAACGTTTCAATTTGAGCGCACGCTAGGCCTCAGATATGTAGCTATATAATGAGTACCGTTACGAGATACCCGCGTAAAACAAGGACCTTAACCTCGTGAATTCATTCACTACTTTGTCCTTCTAATCAGTCGATAGCACAAGGCAAGAGAAACACCGACGGATTCGAACTTCCTGTGAGGAACATGAAGGACTACAAAACTGAAGTGCAACCCTCAGGGTTCATCACGAAGCCGACTACAGATGATGATCGGCTTGAGATAATTCCCTCCGAGATTTCAGGGTTATTAAGATTGCATGTAAAGGCGGGGTATTTTTTACCACGACTAGGCGGTTTACCTGACCTACTCTCAGGGTTCATCAACTCCCCCCACATAAACAGCCCCTAAACGTTTTTCAAAGCTACACCCTCACTACTTCCAGCTGTACTTCCTGTAAGTTAGGAGTAATATTTTCAGTTTTAGAGGGGGCCGTATTATTTGAAAGTATCTCATGATTCCGGAGACTCTTCTTGGTTTTATTTCTCGCCACTCCAAAAAGTTTGAGCCACTAAACGGCGACAACGACGTAGCGCACAAATTAAACAAAGAAAGAAAAGATCGGCGCCGCCCTCAAGGTGAAATGTTGCCACCGCGCCAGCCTCGGGCCAGAGCGGCAAATGTCAACAAGCTCCACATGTTAAAATCAGCAGATAAAGATCAGACTTAGTTGCATGAATTTTAGATTGTAAATCAAAACGGGTACTCGTGTAGAAACAATTAGTAATACCTTGCCATGTCCCCCAATTTCAACAAAAGATTGTTTCTGTGCCAGCCATCAATTAATATATCCGTCCTAAGGCATACTCCCTTACTTTCTTCCTCTGATACCTTCCTGTGGGCAAGTAACCGGAACTTCGTTGTATTCTAACATGCGTAACGTTTTGTGAAAAATTGTACTATACCAAACTATTATTTTTGGCTGGTAAATTTAGAACTGGGTGTATTCTTTTAAAATTGGTGATTAAGATGGGCGAAAAAGCGTATGAGGTGTTAATTAACTTTTTCCCAGTAGTTTTCAAAGGGTGGCCCTTCCCAGGCTACAAACAAATTAGCTCTGACTCCCAATATTGTATGTTTCTTGCTGATGACCTTCCCGTTTGAATCCCCCCCCCCCCCCCCCCCCCTCCGCGAAAAATGGTACCTTTCAAGGGCAAAAATACCTGTCGGTGCCCTTTTTTAAAACATTGAACGTAAAACATGCTCTTGTTTTAAAAGGAATAACACACAAACCGCGGTTACAAACATCAGAAGTAACAAACGCATTGTCTAAATGACTTTTATAATATCGAAGCTGACGTCTCGTGTACTTCAACATAGATCATCAGAAGTAACAGTTAACAGGAGTAGTAACTAAATTTAAATTAAAAAAAATAAAGTAAGGTAAGTAACTAATTAACGTGAACGAAAAAACAAATAAATGTGACAGATGAGAAAATTTGCAAGAAATTATGCAAACTAGTATAAGTAAAGCTTTTCGCTGTTTATATATATTTTTATTTAGGTCTGGTTTTAATTGGTTAAATTTAGCTACTGCTCGTGTTAACGGTCACTTCTGAAGATGTATTTTGAAGCATGCGAGACGTCAACTTCGATATTTTAAAAGTCAGTTATACAATGCGTTTGTTATTTCTGATGTTTGTAACCGCAGTTTGTGTGTTATTAATTTTAAAACTGAGATGGCCAAAAACCAAGAGCATTTACGATAATCTTCTTGTCTCTTTGACTTTCTGTTGTCGTTGTCTTTCTATTTGGCGTTGTTCTTGGTTTCAATATTGCCTGTCTTGCCAAGTTCCCGTGCAAACTGATCTATCAGTTATATCATTTATTCATTCATTCATCTTTCCCGTTTATTTGGACTGCAATTCCGGATACAGTGGAACCCCGTTAATACTGTCACCAATAGGCCAAAAAAATTTGGTCGTATTAACCAGGCTTTTTTTTTACAAGAAAATGTATGGTCGTTTTGCCGGGTGACCAAAAAAGTGGCCGTAATAACGAGTTGACCGTAAGGCGGGGCTCCACTGTACCTCGTTAGAAGAAAACACCGCCTGAAAAATGAAGGCGCAGGTTTTGGAGTTATCATAAAGCTCATCCTTGGAGACCCAGGGGCAGTTTACTTACAGTAAACTTTCAACACGAACATTTTATCGACCCGACTAACTGCCCCTGGGTCTCCGAGGATGCATAAAGCTTTGCTGCACCTCCGAGCCAAAACAAATGCCGTGATAACCTATAATGGCATCGAGGCTACAACACCACTTGAAAAAGCGGAACAGCTTGAATCTTATTTTTTTATTTTCCATCCTACGAGTCTCGTTGCAAACAAGTTCTTTCGCGACAGCATAAACCAGTCATGGAAATGCCCGATACATCAGTTAACTGAAACATTGCTCCATGCCTCCTAAAGAATGCAGTAAGGAAATTCACCTACAATTGGCGACAAAACTCAGATAGGGTAACTTCGGAGAACAAAAGAATCCACACTCCTCGCCCCCCTTTCATTCAAAGATGGGTTGTTTGTTGTTTTCTATAGGAAGCTCACACAGCGGCACAACATTGCATGGAGGGGATGGGGGAGGGAAAGCTTTATTTTCCCCTCTGGTAGTTAGTAAAGCGTCATAAAGCCTATTTAGGGCGAGGTGTCTCGACTAATTTTTGTCGCCAATTGTAGTCTTTGTGCTCATTTCAATGGTAGTCTTTGCACTAGAGCCTAAAGTGTTGGACAGTCTATCTGAGCTCTGATACAAGGTAGCTTACAGAACCAAAATTTTTTTAATTGGAAGCAACGTACAACAGTAAAAGCTGTTGAAGATGCATTAATATTGTAATACATCAAAATGTATGTAGCAGGAGTTTCAGTCAATAATGCTAAGAAATATTTCAAAAATGTTGAGGAACAAAGTCATTCGACTTCAGCGCAAAGTTTGGAGCAATTTATAGTGCTTCTAAAACTAAAGGGTACCTTTTAAAGAACATCCCGATTCAGTGATAATCAGCTTTGTTTTAAGAATAAGCAAAGTAACACTACTGGAATTACTTGTCCCGAAAAATTCGAATTGGTGGCTGGTTTTAACTCAGAAAAAATTATTTTTTGAAATTCCAAAACAATTTCGCAGCTGAATTTTGAACAGATTTTTGTTACAGACGTCTGCTCCAACAATTTCTCCAAAATTTCTCTGGTATATTTGTTATGTCAATAAAAGCCGATACCAGAATTTTCATTAAAAATTACCAGAAATTTTCTTTAAACAGTAGGGTCTACTTAAGCGCTAATTTCGCATAAAATAAAATATCTACCAGCAATGAAATCGGAATATATCTATTATTGCTGAATGATATCTGTTGGTCTTTGCAAAGTTTCGGAGCCATCGCATTAAAAACGAAAACGTTATGACAAAAAGTTGGTCATAAGTTAATGCTGCTTGTATTAATGACGGAGCCACCTCAAGGTATATTACTGATTCAAAGGAGATTGTGGTAATCTTTAGAAAAGGGAAAGGCATTTTAGAGAGTACCATGAGTCTGTTTTCAATGGGGTAGGGCCAAGGGAAATATGGACAAGAGCCGTTTTAACAAAGGATAAATACCCTTAAATTATTGTGAAGAGTAGGCGTCCTCTTGGAACCTCTTTCCTCATTTTGGAGAATATTTACAGCTTATTTTGAAGGCGTGGTAGCCGAGTGATTAACACCTAGAACTTGGGATTTGTAAGTCAGGATTCAGGCCTTGCCATCGCTCTGTTCGGCTTAGACAAGAACTTTAATTTGTTCCACTTGCATGGCTGTGTTTAATGTGGAAAATTGTGGTTTCGCCCTTGCGTAACGTTTCTACCGATCCAATGAGCTCGTTTGTTTGCTTTCTGATTTATTTTTATATCTATTTCTAGCCTAACCGCAGTACCCCCTTTAAAATAAAGTTAAAGCGATGCTGACTGTACACCTGCTGAGAGTAAATCTCTTTCCGATATTGTCAGGTGCGACGGCCTGACTTCTATTGATCAGTTCTAAAGGAACATCTCTACCATGGCAACAGTAAAGTTCCAGTTCCAAGAAAACTGTTATCTTGCAAATGCAGTGACCATTTTTTAAATTAAACTTAGAACGCGTTACTTTTCTTATTTTTGATTCTGCCTAATAAACGTCGAGTCACTTCCTAAAGTCTGTAGTTAGGGATTAAAATCCCTAACATTTCCTAGAAAATAAGAGATACTATAGCATAGACCTCTTTCATAATTGCAGCCTATTGATGTATTCTTTTATATGTATGATAATTAGCCTTTCTGACCTCGTTTGAAATTAAGAATTCCTTTGTATTTTCCACATGCTAACGAGGTCAGAAAGGCTAACTATCATACATATAAAAGAATATGTTAATAGGCCGCCGCCGTCATGAAAGAGGTCTATATTATCCCCGAAAAAATCAAGATGGGTCACTGAACTGATAATCTTTCGAAATAACAGGGATGTTTCTTACACCAGTCTCTTTTCCAGTTTTCACAGTTTTTGAGGCTGTTATTTTCTTTTCAATTACATGCTACTTCCGGATCTGTAAACAGTTTGCTAAGTCAAAAATAGATTACAAGGGCAGGTCGTGCGAGAGTGCAACCGTTTAAATTGTTCCCGCTGTCTGGATTAAATCTTGAGTGATGGTTGCCCAAGACAACTTAATTTTACAACTGCATTTAATTGCATCGTCCTATTTCAGTTTTACGTCTGGTTGCTTGTCAATGTCATCGTTTAAGATTGTGAAAACCTTTATTGGTTGGAATCCTTCTTTGCTACAGGCTCTAATCTTGAGGCTTCAAATTCGCTATTCTTCTCAATTCTTAATTCCAATGTCTCTAAAATGATCTACATGTAAAAAATACACTCTCGTGTCTAATCTTACTGATATTATATCATGTGTGGCTTCATAGCTCAGTTGGTAGAGCAACGCACCGCAGAGGCGGAGGTCACGGGTTCGAATCCCGTTGATGCCCTGATTTTTTTCAGGCTTCTTCTTTCCAATTGCTTAAATTGGAAAATTTACTGCGATGATCATTCTTCCCTTTCATCTACAACCGCAGTTCAAAATGAATTATTTCATTATTTCACATCATTTCACTCCTGACGGGAGATATGAACTCAATAAATTGACCTCGCTCCCAATGTGTGGCTTCATAGCTCAGTTGGTAGAGCAACGCACCGGCAACGCGGAGGTCACGGGTTCGAATCCCGTTGAAGCCGTGATTTTTTTTTTCAGGCTTCTTCTTTCCAATTGCTTAAATTGGAAAATTTACTGCGATGATTATTCTTCACTTTTTGATATTATATCATTCGCAAATACCACTTCTCATTGGCTGTATCCATAACGACAGGCTTTCGACGCAAAGTCCGATTTGTCCACTATCTTTTAACAAGTCTCGCTCTGATTGGCAGAGAAAAGAATCTAAGAGCAAACATGCGGTTCTATATAAGAAGGTGTTTGTATTCCTATTTCTATCTTAAAGGCTTGATTCGCCTAAAAATAAGTGTTCTTGAATTTTTTATATTTCTAGGCTTGAGTTCACTTCTTGACAAATATCGTTTTTTTTTTTCTTTAAAGAGCACCTAACAGCAAATGTGTAACTTTTGCAGCTTATGTAACCCGCTAAAACATGCCTTTCAAACCTGTTTTTTATTTCTATTTTCATGAAACATGATTTTGTTGAATGACTGTCTTTTAAATGCGTTCTCCTCCATTTGTGCGAAATACTTAAGGTAGCTTGCTAGTCGTTATGTTAATCTAAACCTAAAGCTAGCCTACCAGAGGGTGGGAAATATTGGGAGTAAGTGCATTCCAAATCGTATATAACGCATAGTTCCATTTTTATGTTAAAAAATGACCAGTTTTCCATTCACGCTTGTAAGGTTACCAGTACATGCAGAGGTCAGTACTACAGCAACAAGCAACAAAATTGGTGCTGTAGGCTAGAAAGAGCCTATGGGCTATAATGACTCTTAAATTTTGGCTATGGCCAGACAGTATGTTCCTATATCTGTCCAGCTTCTTAAACTAAAACTTCATGGACCTCACTTGAGCAGACACATGTGGAGCAATCCCTGAACTTCGTTTAGATTGCATGGCCCATTTTAGCTTATAATCTTTCTATGATTATATGTTCAAGTTAACTAATGTAACCAACAACTTATACATATGCGTTCTCCTAGTTCTCCAGTTCAATAAAACCGTTATTTCAAAGCATGGATTTGTGCGAATTACTCCTTAAATGTAGTTTGTTAGTCGTTAGCTAGCTTACCAGAGGGTAAGAAATATTGGGAGTAAGTGCATTCCAAATGGTATATAACGCATAGTTCCATTTTTATGTTGAAAAATGACCAGTTTTCTATTCACGCTTGTAAGGTTACCAGTACATGCAGAGGTCAGTACTACAGCAACAAGCAACAACGATAGAACTAAAATAGACTAGCTAAGGATGAGGTTGTTTTTCACTGATCATTATTAATACCATGAAATAAACAGTTGAAATATTAATTAGAGCTTCTTCTTACAGGTACCTAGGCAACAATAAAATCGAACAGCTGCGGCCTGGGATATTTTCCAATCTATCTGAGCTGTGGTGGTTGTAAGTTTGAAGTTTTTTGTATTGTCTGTTGCTTATTAACAAGACTACAACACTAGTAAGCGAAAGCAACCACAAATAATTATAAGAATACGTTCGGTTTCAAAACCTACGCGGCTCAGCATAGAAGGAACATAAAGCCGGATGTAGTTACACACCAATGCAACAAAAAAAGATGTAGGTAATACACATTTTAAAGTGTTTAGTATCACCCCATATAAGGAAATCCAAGAAAGTCTTGGATTCTGGACTCCACGCTGTGGATTCCGGATTCGAGGTACTGGATTCCAGTTTCTGTCGGTGGAACTTGAATTCTGGATTCCAATCGTTAGTGGAATTCCGGACTCCTTACGCTGTATTCCAGATTCCAAAGCCCAGGATTCCAGATTCCACCAAACAGAAATTCCTGGATTCTGAAATCCTGATTCCCTTACATGAGGCGATTAGTATTTTCTTTCATTATTGCTTATTCTGACTAACATGTGTAACAGTATTACTGTGCTAAGACACATATTAGTGATATGCTGATATTGCAGAATCAAACTGTTAGTTTCTTGTATAACGCCTTTGTGGCCGCATATAAAATACCCTTCTTCGTTGCTGTTTGAAATATTACAAAATTGGTGCAGTAGGCTAGAAAGAGCCTCTGGGCTATAATGACTCTTAAAGGTTGGGTATGACGAGACAGTATGTTCCTATATCTGTCCAGCTTCTTAAACTAAAACTTCATCGACATCACTTGAGCAGACACACGTGGAGCAATCTCTGAACGTCGTTTAGATTGCATGGCCCGTTTTAGCTTATAATATTTCTATGATTGTATGTTCAAGTTAACTAATGTAACCAACAACTTATATATGGCAATGATTTCAGTCTTTTGTAATCTTCTTTGTGATTGTAATATTCTTTATTATTGCTCATACCGTTATCAATCACAATATCAAACATATCGGTCTGTATAACTTTAACATACCATTTCGCTCATTTTGTACTCATTGATAGTATTTTTTAAGAGCGACTTTCCGTAAATATCGACCAAAATCGACTTTTTGTGGCACAAGTTCAAAACTCGAATTTCGCTCATTTTTGGCTCATCGATAACCCTTAATGAGTAATGAAACATGCTGTATTTAGTTTTCCCAAATAACGTGTTCTTTTGTTAAAATTCGAGAAAACTCATTTTGCCTGTTCAGAGCTCAAAATCCACTTCCGGTAAAGCGAAATTTTACACAAATTTCATTCACTCGTACGTCAAATCACAACGATTTGGCAGCCTTTGAAGAACACGAATAGTTCTTATGACCCTTTCTTTCTTATAAGACGATAAATTTGTGAAAGCTCTAATGATTTTGGGGCCAAAAAGGTATTGTTAAAAATAGGCCCTATTGACAATTTTTACTGTTCAAAATTATAGGGATAAGATAATGCAAATTTTTACAATGTGCTATAACTTAGAATTTCGCAAATTGACTTTTTACGGCTTGAATAGGCCCCAATCTATCAGAAAATCGAAACAAATCTCTGGGCAAACGATTTTAAGTAACCCGCAAGACCTCGAGTTCAACCCTAATTTTGCGAAAAATCGCGAGATTCCAGTGGTTAAAAATTGCGTTACAAGGCCCGTCACGCCAGCGGTGTTAACGGCAGATACTTTCAACACTCTATTCAACGTTGATCACATGCCAAATTCCAGCGTACAATCTATATTACATCTTTCAATACACTTATCTTATTTAGAAGAGTCATTTTGTTTGGATACGATATAGTATAGAATTGCCCCAAAGTCTGCTTTTTTGAGCGAAGTTAAGACGTTGATGACCGAGCCCAACGAAAACAGACTTTAAACAAGTACAGTGGTGTGTTTTATTAATTTAAGCATCCATCAAAAGGCATAAATACGTTAAATTTAAGAAGGGGACAACCAATAAAATATGATTAGAACACTTTCTTTTTTCTTACGAGTTTCCTCTTTCAAATAATTATGTATAAGTATGCATGTACGTTTCGATGTATTACTATCACGCTTATAAAGGTACTTTGTAACGAAACGTTTCAGAAAATATTTTAATTCGTTTCGATCGACCGTGAAACACCATCATCAAGAACAAATCGCCAAAAACTTTCCTCTACAGCAAAACTGGAAATAGAAAAAAAGTGGCGTTTTACTAATGCTAAAGCAGGAATGGTTGGAGCGTGAATATGAGCTTTTTTAAATGTCAAACGCTCCGAAATAGACATCTATAGATCCCTTGCATCGGCATTGGAAAAAACTCTCTGACCCACTATGAACTAGCCTTTTCCAGGTGTAGTGGACAGTGGCGCGAAACGAAGGAAGGAGGAACGGAGGAAAACAAACGTGGAAGAGAGTAAGAGGGAGAGAGTAGGAGGATCTTTCGCCCTCTCTTCCTAACTCCGCCATTCGCCATTTTTTCTAGGTAGCTCACTTTTCTTTGCGATTTCCCAACTATCTGAGTTTCTGTTACAGGTTAACTACGTGCAATTCTTCATTTCCACCTTTTTATGGTATATATTCAACTTGAGCGTCGAGCACTTTTGGCCCTTTGTTATTGATCAGCAGGAACGGATTTAGTAGTACTAATTTTGAACTGCTTTTAGACTGCGAAACTGTCATTTTGTTTTCTTTCTTGTTTTCTTTCTTTTATTTTTTCTTTGTGAGTTTTTATCGTATTTTTTAGACGTATTTTCGCTTCTCTCCCCAGTCTCACTCACTCTTCCCCCCTCTTCCCATACCCCCCCCCCCCCCCCCCCCCGCCAGCCCCTCTGCTCTAGACAAGAGGGAACGACCATTTTGTTTTGCTCCAGACCATTCGTTCGCCTATTCCGAGTTCTTGGCTTCCGCAAAAAGTACGGGCTGTTTTGTGGTCTGAAAGACTTTGCACTGATTAACGTTTTAGTGTCATGGAAACTCTAGCTGTAATACTGAACTGCAGATGACAGGTTAAAATACTGAACCAGAGGCGTAGCCAGGATTTCTTCCGAGGTACGCACAATTCTCCAAATGCCCTTATTCCAACACCCCCACCCCCATGTCCAATGTATATGAAATGACGTAACTAAGTAAACTGAAAAAACCTTTATCGTCTTTTTGGTGGATTCATTGACTGAAGCACGTCAATCGCTTTTCGTAACTTAAAGCTAAACATATCTTTGAATATCAGCGGTCCACCAATGAATCAGGCGTCTCTTTTCTGAAAGCTGACATTGGGGAGTAAAACTAAAAATTAAATAGTCCATTGTTGACTGAATTGAACCAAACTGTGAACGTAAAATAATCATATTTTACCTATCGTTATCCTTTCCTTTTTTTCATTATTCGCTTTCGTATCTTATTTATTTATTTTTTTTTTTTTCACCCTCGACTTTTTCAGGTGCGCACGTTTGTACCGTGCGTACTATACAGGTGGCTACGCCCCTGCGAAAGTTCCTTTCAACAGCGCTTGGAAAGAGAAGATCCTCTTTTCCGGCAAAAAAAAAAAAATGACAATTAAAACAGGGAAACAAAATAGAGTATAATACTAAACCTAAGAAGAATATTGTAACGGACGAATAGGGACACTAAAAAGGAAAGGCAGACTTGAGGACTTTCCTCATCCTCAGTAGGCTTAGTCCATGAAACTTAGACGCTCATGGTACCCTCTAAAATGTCTTTCCCCATGCTATTTAAGCAATAGAAAACGTTTTCCGTGCATAGCCTGATATAAACACTCGAGGGGTTGGGAGAATTCGAGAGAGTTATGCAAACCCGAGACGAAGTCTCGGGTTTGCATAACCGTCTCAAATTCTCCCAACCCCTCGAGTGTTTATATCAGTCTATGCAAACACAGGAAAAAAGTTTTGTACGCGTAATCAGTCCTTGTTTTGCACAAAAGATGCTTTCCAAGATACGGGTTTTTCTCGCTTAGAATGTCAGCTTAAGCGAAAAAAAACTGACACACCTTCTTTGTAACAATTTTCCAAGTTTCAGCCGACGAAGGAATGGGTAAATAAAGTAAACTTGTCGAGTTTTGAACTCGAAATTTTTTTCAAATTCGTGCTTGCGTGATTAGCGCGCGAAAAACTAAACATCTTGACGTCAAAACAATGTTTACATACTCTCATGCAAACTCTCCTCTCGGCCAATTAGAGCGCGCGTACTATCTTAGTTATTTTATAAATATATATATTACTGATAAGCCCCTTGGAATGCACTTATTGAAAATTTGGGTAGTGGTTATGCCGCTGAGGCCTTCAAACACTGACTCTACTTAAGACAAAAGCCAGTCATTTCATTCCCCTGTTTTGTGAAACAAACCACCATTTTCGACTACCCTTCTAGTCCATTTTTATTTTTCATAGAATTAAGTAAATGAAAAATGAAAACAAGATTCACTGATTAGGCTTTTTAAAAGTTTATTGGTAGCGCATGCACACGTAGACGGCGCACTGCCAACGTCTACCCCCTCTTCAAGGCCTTTCGTCTACTAAAAAAACCATGTTCAGGACGCTTGGAATTGTATAACCTGTTAAGAATCAAGGTCTCCAAAACCTTACCTTTGTCTTTGTCACAAAACCGAATTAGACTGAGAGCCTTAGTCTGCTTTAAGTAAGTACCGTGTAGATCTCCGGAAGAATTGTTTGCAGCCAGCGCTCAAAACCCCAAGAGACTTCGCCAGCCGCTGGTCAATATATAGGAAGGCTATTCCTAAGAACTGCTCCAGAAAAAACTATTTTTCTTAACATTTGTCTGGGGTAGAGGAAAAGCTAGTTTTCTGTTGGTGTCTCTTAAAAAGTGATTAGAGATATCGCAACGATCTGCCATTGCTACGATCTACTATGCACTTAACAAGGCCCCTCAAGTTACTTTTAAAGATATATGACGCATAGTCTGTGATACACCCGCCTCTCACCACTCTTTGACGAAATGTCCCTAGCGCCAGATAGCGATGAGAGGAAGCTGTATCGCAGGCTTTTAGATACAAGGCTTTTCTACTATTTACATGGGCAAACCGGTCGCTTCACGGTTTGGGCAAATGGTGAACAGAATTCAGGACTGATGAATTTTGATTCCGTTCGGTAATCGCGTTTACCATTTGCCTAAGTGAGTTTCGTTTAACGAAAAACGGCCGCGAAAGCCTGACACTAATGTTCAAAAAAGGTTTGAAGACATGAAATCCAAATTTCTGCCTAGAATTTTCCAACCAGGAAAATAGCCGAATGCCTTTTCAGACGTTCCGTTTGTTTCAAGAATTCTCCAATGAAACGTTGAAAACAACCCGAAATTGAGTTAATGGTAAGTCTGGCAAAGCACAAAGTGTTCTCTTAGTTTGTTTTAATGGGTCATATATAGAGTCATGCAGTAGCTTCATGATTCGTACACCGTTGTCATACAAGTATATAGGCTCCTCTTTGACATCCACGTAGCTTTATTTCAGTTTTGAGAGCCTGCAAGAGTAAAAACTTCGAAAAGAACTATTGCACCAATACCAAGAGAGAATGATCTATTTTCTCTCTTGCCAATACTTAGTCGAAAATATTTAATTTCTTCAAGGAAATTAGTTTTATAAACCAAATGGCATTGTTCGGGCATGATTTAATTCGTAAATATCCCGCAATGCAAAAATTCATTCAGTAAACATTTATTACTTTTTAGATTTTTTTTCTGTTTATATATAATTTTTTGAGGAAAATCGCCAGTCTGAAACGGAACAGAAAGTGTCTGACGCTATCCCGGGGACGCTATTTGTTGTATTTGCATGAAGAAAATGCTGCAGTCAATGAGAATAATAGGTTTACTGAAAGATTTAATTTCGAACTGGCTTTTAATCTACCTTTAAGTAAATTGTTTCAAGCGTATCTTTCGTAACACTGGCGTGATGGGTTGTGTAACGCTATTTTTAACCACTGAAATGTCGCGAATTTTCGCGAAATTAGGGTTGAACTCGAGGTCTTGCGGGCTACTTAAAATCATTTGCCCAGAGATTTGTTTCGATTTTCTGATAGATTGGGGCCTAGGCAAGCCGTAAAAAGTGAAATTTGCGAAATTCTAAGTTATAGCGCATTGTAAAAATTTGCATTATCTTATCCCTATAATTTTGAACCGTAGAAATTGTCAATAGGGCCTATTTTTAACAATACCTTTTTGGCCACAAAATTTTTACAGCTTTCATAAATTTATCGTCTTATAAGAAAGAAAGGGTCATAAAAACTATTCGTGTTCTTCAAAGGCTGCCAAATCGTTGTGGTTTGACGTACGAGTGAATGAAATTTGTGTAAAATTTCGCTTTACCGGAAGTGGATTTTGAGCTCCGAACAGGCAAAATGAGTTTTCTCGAATTTTAACAAAAGAACACGTTATTTGGGAAAACTAAATACAGCATGTTTCATTACTCATTAAGGGTTATCAATGAGCCAAAAATGAGAGAAATCAAATTTTGAACTTGTGCCGACCCTGGGTCGATATTTACGGAAAGCCGCTCTTAATGGGTAACCAACCAGACTATAATCAGTTCCTCAAAAAGTCGCGCCAAGGAAACAACAATACGTCGTGCCAGAGGAAAACAAATATGCATATTCAACACAATGTCTATACTTGCGCATGTCTATTCTATACGCACATGTGTGTGGCACCAACAGGGCTCCATACTAACATGACAGTGCAGTTTGCGTGAAATTATTATACTTCGGGCCATAGCCGGATCGAGTTGAAACTTTGATCCATCCGCCCGAAAACGCCAAACAAAATTTGGGTTTTCCAAGGTGTGAAATGAATTCCAAATAGATTTCAGGGGAAAAAAAATGTTTCGACGGTAAAAAGCCAAACTGAAACGCACTTTAGAGCAACATGAAGAAACTTGTCCGCGAAGTGATAGGTACTGACAATTGATCTTTTATACTATCTCGATTTTCGATCGCTCGTATTTTGAAGCCTAAGTACAATTTGCTGCAGCTAGTTATGTCACTGGACGTTATATGTTAAATAATTTGGCTACAAATGAAGAAAAGGAGAGATCTTCATTTACTTAAACTTGTTTTCAAGACTTCATATTCTGATGCCTGGCCATCTTACCTCAAGATCAATGAGGTTGTCCATACACTTCTGTTGCGTTCTAAATGCTGCGAAAAGATTAGTTACCGCATTTATTCGGCTAACCGCCCTGAGCGCTTATTAAATTTTTGGACCTTGAGAGTGGGCGCTTATTCGAGGTGGGTGCTTACTCGAGGCTGGGCGTTTATTAAATTTTCACCATTTTCAACAAGTGGAGTATGTTTATTTTGCAACAAAACAATAAATGGCAGTAACAAAACACGAAGATGTAACAAAACAAGGTTTCTGTAAAATACTCTGAAGAAAACTTCGTCTTCGGAGAAGTCTCTTATTAGCACTTATTCAATTTCAATCTCATTGTCATTCAAGTCAATAAGTGAATAATCTGGTGCTGCCTCCTCGATGTGCGACATCGGGGGAGGGGGTGGACGCTTATTCGAGGCTGGGCGCTTATTTACTTCTTCAGCCTTTAGGATGGGCGCTTATTCGAACAAATGCGGTACTCCACCAGACTTCGCAGCTTTTAAGATAGTGCTGCACAGCTTTTTGATAGTCTTCCTGTTCACATTAGAAATAGGACCGATTTTAATTACTTCTGTAGGTCGACACAATCCTTTCTTCGAAATCGTATTCAGTAATTAATTCATGCCACACGCTGTAGCAGCACTACACGAACAGACTGTAACAGTCGCTTTTTATGAATAAATATGACTGATAGCCTGAAAAAAGTCATATTCTGAAAATACCGAATTTAGCTGTTGGTTAGTTGTTATTGTTTTCACTTACGATGATCCATTGAGAGCCCAAGGGACAAACAATTGCAAACCGGGGAAACATTTTTGGGAAAAATTACTTCTATCTCTCTGTCAGCCGCCTGACCACTGTATTGTACATAGCTTTCTCCTTTGCGAAGTTAACAGAGAGTTTTGTTTATCATGATATAAAGACTAAAACTCTTCGCGCAAGCAAACACGCAAACACCGAACGTTCCACTGAATGGTTTGCTTTTCAGCGTTTGCTTTCCAACCGGTGGTCTTAAATTCTTTTGCATCGTCTTTCATATCGTTCAGTTTGGCATTGTTGACTGTGCACTTCAGTGGTTCAGATCATATTTGTCTGATCGTTACCACGGACTGTGAAAGTAAACTGTGGCGTGTCATCCAGTCGTGAGCTTCATGATGGTGATCTCAGGGTGGTGACCTCTGACCTGCTTTATACTTCAGACTTGGGTGATACTATGAGACACCATAAAGTTGACTTTCATTTGTATGCCGATGATACGAAATTATTTCTCACCTTTGAATCAAGCTCTGCTGATCTGGCAAAATTAGTAAAAGAAGACTGAGTTCGAGAAGGCAATGCTTGGGCGACTGAGTAAACATGCTTAAGATGAACGGGGACAAGACAGAACTAGTTGTCCTAAATACCAGCCATCGCCCACCTCCGCCCTTGACGTCAAATTTGGTTTGTGATGAGGTGATTCGCAAGTGATCGGTAGCTAGAAACGTGGTGTTCTGTATGATAAGCAAGGCATGCTTCTACCACCTTCCAAACATTAGCCGCATAAGAAAATATATCAGTCGTACGGCAGAAATACTTGTGCATCAAGAGACTTCAGCGTGTTCAAAATGTAGTGGCCAGAATCGTTGCGCTTACACTCACCAGTATTACAGGAACTTCAATGGTTTCCTATAGAAGAGCTCATAACTTTTAAGATCCTTTTAATGAACTTTAAACGTTTAAACGACTTAGCTCCTTCATATTTGTCCGACCTAGTTACGAGGTATATTCCTCGGCGTCTGTTTGATGTCCGATACAATCTGCACAACTAAGGTTTGCGATCTTTTCCAGTATCTTCTTCACAATCAGTGGAATGATATGCTACTAGACATTAAGAAAAACCTAAGACTGATCTTTTTAAGAAATGTTTTCAATAAATAAGTCGCCGGGTATTTTAGCCCTTTTGTTGAAAGCGTTTTTTTAAAATTATCAGTTAGTTCTTCTATTTTTAATTCGTTTCAATATGTAATTTATCAACAATATTTGTAATATTTCAAACATTACTTGTAAAGCGCCATTGGGCATTGCTGGAAATGGCGCTATAAAAATAAAGTAAAACAACCTATTATAATTATTCTTATTTGACTATATGGAGGGGATTAATGCAACTTGTCAACTCGTCTACCAGTCAACTCTCCTAATTTCGCCGAATTCCTCCCTCCAACCCCCCCCCCCCCCCCCCCCCCCTTTTGGAATTTAGGCAACTGGCCTTTTCTTATCCTAAAAAACGCATCGCTCTGCATACCGCAATTAATACTTCACAATCCTTCTTTGATCACGCTTGTAGTACTTTATTATGGTCTAATAAGAAGTCACAATCTCGTGTATTGGGTACAGGTGTAGTGGCATTAACGTGTTTCTTTTTTCGCGCTAAAATGGCGTGTAACCATCAGGTATGTTCTACCCACGAGGTTACAGACCCGAAATACAGTGATTATTAGATTTTAGTGTAGCCATCAGGTTATTCTGCCCAAGAGGTTGCAGAGAGCAAATGCAGTGTAGTAGATTTTAGTTTCTCCATAATAGAAGAGTTTTTTGCTTGGGTTAAGCAATTATGGCTTTCATGTGTTTCAGTACAAAGGTGCAAGAAATTATCAGCATCATTATAGCACACAAACATTGTTATCTAACTCCTCGCACGTAGCCCGCGAAATAAGCCGCCAAGTAATGTATGCCTGCCAACTCTCACGCCTTAGGCGTGAGTCTCACGCCTGCGGGTTGAAAACTTCGATCTCACGCCGACTCACGCTTGCAGGCCAATTTATCACGCCTGAGTGAAAAATGTGAGTTGTTGCCGTCTTGCTTGACACAATTTCCAAAAATATGTTAACTCAGACCCATGCAAGGAACGAAAACCATGTCTAAAATGAGAAAATGACAATACCTTCCTCGCGATCTCTGATTTTGTGGATAAGCGTTTTCTCGATAACTTAGCCTTTTGCAGACTTCGGACGTCTTCGGAAGACTTCGGACTTCTTCGGGAATCTTCGAAAATGATCGTGTCGTCTTCAAAAGTCACAGCACTCCCAGGATAAAAATCTCACGCTTATATCTCAGAAAAAGTTGGCAGGTATAAGTAATGAAGCATATAACGAACTGAAAAATCGTCCTCAAATGGTCTCAATAAGTACATTATACTTAAATTTGCGAAAGAAAATTGTTGTTTGTCTCCATGTTGCCCATCGAAAAAGAGAGGAGTCATCACATTAGGTATATTAAACAGAGGTAATACTCGCGGCTTTCACGAGTTCTGTGCACTTAATTTTCGCCGGGAAACAAATTTAAAACTTCCATTCTTACCTTACAATAGGCCGTTCTTTTACCTTGCATTAGACAACGAATTAAAGGCGAACAAAGCGAATCCGGCACTTTTCTTTCATAAGTAGCAAAACGCATGAACTGAAGCTGCATGAAGTAAAACCCACCGATATGCACTGCATTCTCACTACAAATATAAACAAATGTCGTAGGGAAAAAAAGACGAGGAGGAAAAAAAATGCCAGATCTTCGCCTCGGCAATGTATTCCAGCTACCAAGCCGGCGTATCTCCAGAAGGTGGACTAGAAGTGGGACAAACCTTGTGATGTTTTTAGAAGCCCTTTGCACTCAAACCAATTTATTCTGCGCGAAATAAAGATAAACAATATGTATACTGAAATCTAATACACGACAGGAAAATTTTCGCACTTCAGCGCGAAGAAAGTGGTTTACCAGTTGGACTTTTTAAAGATGAATTTACTTCACAAACGCAAAATGAAATGTTTTAAATGTCGATCTTGTTTACGTACGTGTAGTAAATTCATCACACAGGCCCCATCAAAATCTGCAAAATGAACGTACACGAGTGAAACGGAATACTTTGGGACAGTAGCCGTATTTATACTAGAGGACGTCTAAGACGTCTGAGACGTTTAAGACGTCTTAGACGACTTAGACGTCTAGTATAAATACGGGAAATAAGGCAGACGCGTTAATCGTCAGACGAATAAGACGTCTGAAGTTAAGTACGTCCGATCGACGCACTTAATCAGTCGTGTCACACGTTTAAGACGTCTACTATAAAAACGGGACCCACTTAACAGTCAGACGTTTAATGCGTCTGGACGTCTAAGACGTCTTTTAGTATAAATACGGCCAGTTTAGTTTCTACTCAGCGGCCTCTTTGCTTTTATAAAAAAAATTTCATGTTCGAATTCCAGTCTGGTTTAAACGTTAGCAACGCGCACAGCCACTGAATGAAAACAACGATCACGATCAAGTTCTTTAAAACCGACCAGACGCGCGTGACCTACCACTGTTATGGTAAGCAATTATGTTGAGGGTGTTAACGTTCTTGTGACAGTCTTCGCACTGAAGGTGTAAGTGCTTAACCAAGCGGTCGCTTTGATTATCACAAAGACTGATTAAATTACGGGACAGAAATTTTACTGTTTGCAGCTCCTCGTGTAGCGGTCTAGTATGTGCGAGCAACCAAGTATATTGTTGTAGTTAATTTTCTACCTCTTTTTGTTTTCCTTTTGTTTTTGGGTATGGTAATGTATGCTATTTGTAATTTTGAGCTTACAATCAAGAAACCTTGATATATGTACATCTTTAAAAGCTTCGTCTATTAAGCGTTATTTAAGACGTAAAGTGAGATATGAGATCACTAGCTAAACGCATAATCATCACTCAGAAGAATGATAAAATGGCGTCCTTTAACGACGCTACAGTTTGTTGACAACGATTTTAATTCCTCATTGAACTCAGAGCTAAAATAGCCTGCGTAGCACGCCCCGGTCTCTTTTTAGGGCGAAGGGGGCGTGTTCCTCTCGCTCGCCTCGCGTCCCCTTATGATAACCAAGAAAGTAATCGGCACCAATGCCACGCAGGTTAAAGCTACAATCTAAACAATGTACTTGTTGCAATGCATGTCAATTGCACAATAACTATGCACAAAATCAAGTTTCTATATACGAGTTTAGTAGAAATGTAACAGTACATATAGCGTTATACTGGTCAAATTTTACAAAAAGGTGGTTACCAATATTGGGACGTCGCCGTCACGCAAGCTACCATCGGTTTAGCACATGGAGAAATTCAAAAGTAAAGCGCCTTAATACAAGACAAAAGCTACAAAAGCAATGTCACAGAAAGGCCACTGAAAGCTTTATATATATAAAAAAATTCATATTATCAAAAGTATTTTTGATGGGATTTATACAAAAACATAGAAGAAAGCTATGTCGGAACTCTCGCGCGTAATTTACGTTGCGGCAAAAGTGAAACTTGTTTCAACCAATCAGAAGGACTCCGGGTAGTGATACCTCATTAGTCATCCTCTTGATATGAAATGTCTACGCTCGTTAGTCAGACGTCGTTTCGCGGGGGAACCAGTAGTGGTGCTGCGAAAGGTCGACCATTTTCAGGCCAACAGTAGATAGTCGGGTTTTTTTTTTATCAAAATAAGTAAAGAAATCGGCAAAGCGTGGCGTAAGTCTTACGCGCGGGAAGCCCGCGAGCGTCACACACCCGTAAGACGTACTTGAATACGAAAAAATGCGGACTGTTTTGCAGTCTAGACGAACAGACAATCAATATTAAAACTTTCAATACACTGTGGTTTTTAGGAATATTTTGTTACGTCACAATATATCACTGTTATAGTGTCATGCTTCAGAAGGTGTTACAAAACTTATTCCCTCAAAAAAAAAAATGAAATAGAAAAATCTAAAAACTAGAACTGTTTGCCGACTGAATTTTTTTAATTTTTGAATTTTTTTGTGTTTGTATGGGAATTTGAAAATTCAATCATTGCTTTAAGGTGTCGTTAGGCGAATGAAGCTGATTTTTCTTAAAGCATTTCAACAAAATTGTTCCTTAATTAAAGAACGGGGTCGGGTTGTTCGAAGCTGGGTTAAGCTAACCCACGGCAAGAGAGCTTAAAAAGCAAAGTCAGTTTAATTCTCTTTGCCTACGATTTGATGATTGGATACTCTAAAAAATAGAGAAAATTATCCCATAGTGTGCTTTTGATAAAAAGAAAAAGAAACCCGGGTTAAAATTTAACTCCGGGTTAGCGCTAACCAGTGTTCGAACAACTGGGCCCGGATTGATAGAACTGTAATTATTATTTTGGAAAAGATAAATCATAGCAGCAAAGCATTTTTACAATATGGTCTGGAGCTGATACGTCTTACTCAAAAATTAGAAACATGTATAAAAACACTTTAGCATCAGAATACAGCATACTAGTATCAGGTCTACTCGCGCGTAATTGCTAGGGTCCGATTGCTAAGGGAAAGTGGATGTTTTTGCATTTACTCGCTTGCCTAAACAGCGGACGTCACGTGACATGTGATCATCTTCAAACTACTTTCGTAACAACAACGGACAACGGAGATGCTAGGGAAGAAACAAACAAAAATAAAAGAAAATCAAGTGGAGAAACAGTTGGTGTAGCTTTTTGGCCAGACCCAACTCAAGCGTTTCGTCACAATGCGTCTGTCAAAAACAGTCGATAGCTTTCAGGGGAGGTTGGACAGCAATGAACAAAGCATCATGTCGTTTATGGTAATGGAACTCATTTAACCGTCAAACAAACGGAACGGCGTAAACTGGGACGCATTTATGCCCAACCCGTCCAAAAACGACCGGGTAGAGTCAGTGTTTGTCCATTTCAGAAAACTCTGTCTTTCAATGTGTACCTCTACTTTATGCGTCCCGGTCTCAAACCAGACGAATTTAACATGTCCAGCATAAAAACGGCCAGTTAATAACTTGTTCTCCTTTCTTGCCTCTTTATACAATATTTTACTCACTGGAAGTGAATTAAGTTAACCCAGGGTCATAAAGCGAGAATAAAAGAGGAAGTTGGATTTTTTTTTGTTTTTCAGTGAATCATCACAGTTACGTTTTTTAACTATACAGTAATTTATTATTTTTTATTATATAGACACGAGTGTTTTACTGGAAAATAAACCGCTCGTAAAATCCATAAAAACCACATCCGGGACCCGAGTGGTTTATTTTCCATAATCTCACACGTGAGTTTATCGATGACGTAACTTCGGTGATTTCCCTCTATTACTTTATCGATGTCTTTTTGTCCATATAATAAAAAGAACATTACACGGCGGCTTGAAGATACGAATTTTATTTTCTCGAGGCAAAAACAATATTTTACTCACTCGCTACGCTCGTTCGTAAGATATTGTTTTGCCACTCGAAAATAAAATTCATATCTTCGCGCCACCGTGTAATACCCTCTATATCTATCTAACGTGACGCGTTTTTTATTCTCACTGGACGGAAGCTTTCCGTCTTATGGAGATGCCGTAAATTCAGCTAGCATCCTTCTTCACTGCTCAATTAACTGAATTCCAGATCCGTTAAGTTCAATTCTTGCAAGACAGGCAGAGGTAGAAGCCCTAGCTTCTCTCATATCGCTAGCTTTAGCTAAGAGAAAATTTCAATGAAACGACCATATTCAATTACTGTTGACAGCACTTTAGCGCCGTGCGAGTCAAAAAAGCCAAACGGAAAGAAAAGACGGGGGCGGATATAAATTCGAACATTTGGATCGAAACTTATTACACATCGAATGTTGTGACTCTGAGAGGTACGTAGTGTGGTACCAAATGAACACTGATTTGAAACAAGGGTTTAGCTTCTGCTGAAAAACTGTGGTGTTGCGGTGGTGGGTAGTGAAATGCAAAAATTTGGTTTTATCAACTGAGTTGATAAAGTAGTTTGGCCTCTGTAGAGGGATTGAAAAGCTGTGATTTACATGCCAGAAGCTATTTTGAAACACAATGATGTTTGATCCGTTCGATCAGACTTTCAGCCAGAAGTGACGGAAGCTAAAAACTTAGCAGAAAACCGAAGTGGAACTGAGTGTGTTACTAAATTGCAATCTAGATTGGGTGAAAAATGGTGAGAGGAAGTCAGTTTGTTTATTTTGAAAGGCTGACTCACTCCGGGCGATAAACAAATTAGGTTTGACTCTCCCCGACCCTGCCTCCCTTCTGAAGCCCCACTTCCCCCGTCCGCAATCCCCAAAAAAGCTACCTTTCCTGAGAAAAAAAATTCGGTCGCCTTTATTTTTTTGTCACCTCAAAACGAGTCCTTGTTTCGTCGCCTTTCTGTTGTCGTTGTTGTCGGCCAAGCTCCCGTACAAAATTGTTCTAGAAAATCCCAGGTTCATTTCTCTGAAATTCTCGGAAAATTCCTTCGCGTTAATTCGCACCAAAATTCTCAAGAATATTAAAAAATGGTAGTCACTTCATATCTGATCCACTTTTTCAAAGCACCTTTATAACAAGAACAATGACAATAACGGGTAAAGAATACGAACAAAAAGAGGCAAACTAAAACACAAAAACGTCAAGTGGAAAAGCGGTTGTCGTAGTCTCTTTGCCAGATCAAATTGTAGACGTGAGATAAGCGTGTCCGTAGTCACAATGCACGTGTGAAAAAGAAACGCCAGATTTTACGCCATATAGCATTTTGAAGTTGAGGATGCGTGTTTGTGGTGGTGGTGGGAGGGGGGATATTAATAGAAGACATAATATGGGCTTCCTCTAAAGAAAAATGATGCCAAGCGTCTCATATCGGTCTTTCGGGTCATAAAAGACACCCTCAATGTTGTTATAAAGTATTAAAACCATAAAAGGAATTATAGTAACCCTTAGCATAAAGGGAAAGGCATTCTGAAGAAACATGAATCAAGCAGGGAAAATATGTTCATGACCCGTGAAAGCAAAGGATAATTAATAAACGTCCTTAAGTTATTCTGAAGAGTAGGTGTCGTCTTGTGACCTCTTTGCTCATTTTGTAGTATACTTACCGCTCACTGATGTTGGCACCAGCACCATAAGTAAACCTACCATGGACTAAAATTCTCCCCATGGGGATTGTGGGGGGGGGGGGGGGGGGGGGGGAGGTGCTGCATGCATGCTACAGAAACCGTTTAAGCCTGGGTACATATGCATAGCAAGGTGCGCCTTTACCTACTCAGTAGCCTTTAATACGGTCAACAATGGGCCAAAAAATAATTTGGCCGTATTAACAGGTGGCCTATTAACGGGGGTTTCTTTCTTTTTTTTTTACAAGAAAATGTATGGCCATTTTGCCTGACGGCCAAAAAAGTGGCCGCAACATAACGTGGTGACTGTAAGACAAGGTTCCACTGTAGTACGATGAGTTTCTTCCCCAAACCAAAACAAATTCCAACGCGCCTTTTAACCGTGTTGTTTTATTCGCGTTCTGTTGCCGTTGTCTTTCTCCTTTAGCCTACGTACCAGGTGTCGAAAGTGGTTAAAGGGGATTGGGAAGAAGAGGAAAAGCGAGGGGATTGGGGAGAGAGGGTAAGGAAGGCCTGCTATAAGAACCCCCTTTTGTTCATTTTCCTGATTGGCTGAGCCATAATGATTGACTTATAGACGTGTATTAGTAAGAAACAAGCATGATCCAGACATCAAAGGAATTGTGTTCTATAGGCATAAGCTTTTGAAGATCAAAATTACTCCAGTCAGGTATGTTTTCCATGTTGAAATCCGAACTGAAACAAACTCTTATAGCTTGTTTAGCAGGCAGCAATGCTCAGGAGGTTTTCTATTCTCTTATTCTGGATTTGTCCAAACACCGAGCGGCAATTCGAGGCGATTCTTGTCAGGCATCTGCAATGCCGATCCACAAGAGCACCGGTTATAATATTTTTAGAAGCTGTACTACCCGCGCCTTTTCCGCAAAATCATATACCGCCTTGAATGAACTTGTAAATGGTTTGTAAAGAGAGAGCTGACTTTTCGGTCGGTTAACACTATCTATCCGTTGAACGTTTTGAAAAATATTCATAATTCTCCTTTCATAAATCAGATAAATTATTCCCCTATTTGAGACTAAAAAGAAGATTACAAAACAAGAGTAAGCATTATCCCTTTGAACTTGAAAATACAGTAAAAACGGCCTTTGTTAGCATGCAGTCTATTTTCGAAAGAGATTTTCTGAAAATTTACACTGCTTTTGAAAAACCTACGAGCGGCAAATGAAAGATGGACCTTTTCTCGAACAGACTCCGTTTTAATTTTGAAAATAGGTTGAGTAGAGTAACTATCCCTTTCATTTTGAAAACGTCTGGAAGGACTTGTGTTCGAAAATGGCCCGGGATATTCGTGGATCTATCTGAGCTATTTGGGTTGCAAGTTGGACTTCTTTCTTAAGTTTGTTGGTTATGATCAAGACTAACACTACGCGCAAGCCAACCACGTCCATACGAAGTCCTTACGGTAACCTGCCCGGCTAAAACAAGGAAGAGATGTAGTTAAGACAGATATTTAATTTCAAAAACCCTTTTTTTACTAATTATGAATAACATGAGAACATAATATTATGGTAAGCTTCATAGTAGTAATATGCTGAAAAAAACATGTAATTGCTTCAATCTACCATACCAGATGTCTGATGGGCCAAAAGCTATAACCAGAATCTGTCTTAAAGTACAACTCAAGGTAGTGATTAACCAATATGGGTAGGAAGAGACTCAAAATACTAAATCTGAAATGCAATACTTTCCCGCTGTCCATGAATATCCGGACAAAACAGGCCGGAAGGTTAGCCAGTGAATTAAAGATTAAAAGTAACAGAAGCCATTGAGATCAAACAGCGAAATAAAGACGGGGGCTATGATCTCCCTATGGTTTTTCAATAATATTTTGTCATGCAGCTACACTAAGCTCCAGAAGTATACAACATTAAACTACTGTCAAAAAAGTTATAGAAAATTTATTGCTTATAAATAAGCAATGCACATTCGTAAATACAATATTGCTAAGTATCAGGTATTAAAATTACGTCTATGTTTGTGCTACTTAATTTGGTTTGTAAACATTCCTCAAAGTCTATTAATTTTGTTGTGTACAACACCATTCCATCAAGTTGTCTACTTTTTTTCTTATTCCCTCCTGCATTGGAAAAACCAGGGCATCAGTAACTGCTTAAGAGGACATCTGTTGCTTTTAATGATTCCCTAGAAAAGACAAAACAAAAACATCTACAGTATGAAAATAAGGTACGCATTCCTGCCAGCCTAAAACACGTCAGGTCCAACTAAATAATTCTGCAAAAAAATACAATCCCATCGGCCGCCATTTCCTGCCAGCACAACCTCCTGTATTAATGGTGAGTGTTCTCTTGCAGCTGTACAGTGATGCAGTCTAGAAGTGCACGTGTGTTACTGTTAACATATTCAATAATTACATGTATACTATTCAGAGAGGAACTTCCCCATTTCAAAGTGGCACCAACCAGAAACATCAGATTTTCTCAAAATCTCTGTAGTAAACACCGAGTGCGTACATGTACATACAGTCTGCAAAAGCCACACTGGCAATGAATTATTTTAATTATTAATGATTAACTTACATCCCCATTGTACAGCTGTTGAATCCATTGCATTGGGTCAGTGGTTTCAGTTGTGCATAAATAATTTGCTCTCAACTGTGCTTGTAATTTGTGTGCTATTTCTCTCCTGCGGCACTGTAATCTTGAAATCCGTATCTATGTGGCTGTAAACAGGGAAAAAAAACATTTCTCTTTATTTGTCAAAGCTCATTCTGTGCAGGGTTTCCTCTTCGAGTATTGTCACTTGCACTGGATGTGTAGAAGGCCTTGTTGGATACTAGAGAGTGTGAATAACATGTATACATGTACAACTAACCAATAACAAAACTTGCCTTGCTTGCCCTTTCCTTATAGCCAAAAAAACAACTTTGTTCCAGCTGTTTGGTATTATAACTTGTAATGCTGTATTAACTTTATCTTCTCTGCTAGCAGCCTCTTTTCCCTGGTACTGCAGAAGACAATAATATTGCAGGGAAAAGTCAGGCCTCTTCTAGCAGGGGGACGATATTATCTACACACAAACAATTATCATGTCGTTGAAACTTTTTTTAAATACACATGTTCATGTTAGTATTTCAAACATGCAGTTTAGTTTAGGTCACGCTATCCTACAAAAGTATCATGGTACCAAAAAGAATAATTATCCCTTTTAAGGATGGTTTGAACAACTCACAAAGCACGCGTCACACTGTTGTGATTCTGCTTAACACTCCTATAAACCTTATACAGATGGGAGTAGCCCCCACCCCAGGCCTACCTGTTTGCTCAAGCTACAGGTGTATGAGAAAGTCTCAAACCCGAGACTCTCAAACTTTTGCTTTTTAAGGAACTGGCCATTAGAAAGGTGATGTGTCTTGCGGGGGGGGGGCAGTTTGAGTAAAATACAAAGTCTGCCTTGCCATCAGCACACAAAAAATTCAAATTAATGACACAGGTGGCTTGGAATAAGAAATCCGAGTTCTCACAACAGGAGTCTAACCTATGACTAGTCCAGACATGATTGTTTGGACTAGTAACCAGTTCGACTCAGATTTTTTCTTCTGAGCCGCCTTACTCATTCCCGCGATTTCTTAATTCTCTCCTCTGAGAGATACTTACATCTCTCTCCCCCATCGATTCGGGTGATTTCACGTGACCAAGCCTCTTTTGGAATTGTAATTTGTGAAGTTGCGCAACAGAAAATTTCTCAGAGCAGTTCAGTTGAAAATATTTTTTTTGCGATGATTTTCAAGCTGATGATGAATTTTAAGCCTGGCAATACATGAGAAACGACTTTTTTAATTAGTAACACAGGCAGCTCGGAAGAAAACATCTGAGTAAAACCGGTTACTAGTCCAACCGTGTCTGGACTAGTCATAGGTGAGACTCCTGTTGTGAGAACTCGGATTTCTTATTCCAAGCCACCTGTGTCATTATTAAAAACAGCTTTTCTCAAAATAATTTATTCTTCTGAACCAAAAGCGAAAATACAAGTCCCATCCGCTCCAATCCAATACAGAGTCCGATCCGATCCAAGCAATCCGATCCTGGTTTTGTTGACAGCCCCTGAAAATAAAAATCATTCACAGGCACGTTGTGGGAGGAGAAAAGAAAAGTTCTGCAAACTGAAAATCTCCAAGCTTGCATAACTGGCCAGACAGTTTTTGTGCTTGAGAGTTTTGGCAGCAAAGCCACAAGAAGTGAGTGTCTCCTCCCTCCCCTGGTATTCTCCACAAGGCTTTACAGCTTCTCTACCAAACTTTGTGCACACTTTCAATCCCGGCAGCTACGCAGGCTAAAAATGCCCCCCCCCCCTCCATCGCTTAAAATTCAAATGCTCCATCCCTAATAAAGTTTAGTAGTTGTTGATGTTGTTGTCCTTTGTCAAAGGATCAGCTAACCCTTCCCACTGCACATGAAGGAAAAAAATCAACATGGCTGACTGAAACACTAACCTTTACCCCCTGCCCCCAACATTAACAAAAACCGTAGAAGAATAAAAATAACTCCCATACAGTTTATAATATAATATTATTATACCTTTGCTGTTACATAGTTTATTACATGTAAATGTACATGAAGTATAAAACTGAGCCATTACCTTTCTTTCAATTTGGTTGCATTTTTTCAAGCCTTTATGGCTCAAACCATGCACCCAAGGCCAATTTTTGGACAGACAAACATCTCACTATATCAATTACAGTATTTGTAAATAAACAATAGAAAAAACACTGAGAACATTTGGCAAGGTTTCTTAAAGCCCTTGCACAGAAATATTCACCACTACAATGTTGCAGCAACAACTTTTATGTTTACCCGTTTTAAGTATTGGTCTAGTATAGTATTTCAAGTCAACATAAAATTTAATTTATATTTAATACTCTTACTCTTACAATGTATGAATAATGATAGGTTTCTAATAACAAATTCTCTTTTTAAGACATTCTTTGACTGTAATGCTCATCAGGTACCTTAAATCCTTTAAAAACTTTGCTATCTTGGTTGTGCTTCACAAATGGACAATTGCTCTCTGCTGTGAAGAAAACAAAGAAAATGATTAACATTAAGTCCTTTGAGGCAAAAATGAATAATATTATTTTGTAGTTGTTTGAATTTTTTGCCTTCCACGTCAAGAACACAGTCAAGAAACTCCTAAACGTGTTCTGTCCACCTGTGTTTTCTTTACTGTCCATTTTTAACCTTACCATGAGAAACTATGACATTATAAACCAACCCTCAGAAAGAGAGGAAATCATTAATTTTGTACATGTACATTATTATTATAGTGCCTTCCAGCTTTCTCCTGCTTACACTGTACTCATGAACAATTAAATAACCAAAAGTTAACAAATCAGGGCATGCATTTTACCTTTTTATGCTATAAAAACAAAAACATTGGTGGGGTACAGCTGCTGAATGGCAGATAATTAAAAAAAAGTAGTCTGCTTTATATTTATATCACAAGAAATTTGATGCTAATCACTGTTAGGGCTTGTAAAAGGGTTGAAAAACATCACTCAGGTTAATCAAACATAAACTGTTCTAAGAATAACAAAACATGATAAAAAAAGGCCTTTAATGTTAAATAAATTTTCCTCAGTACAATGAAAGGATTGAATTGTAAGGGAAACAGTGTGAAGAATAACAGTTACTACATTTAAAGTGTATTCATCTTCATTAGAGAAAATGAAATTTTTCATAGCAAAAGATTTACTTCCTTTTGGTCAAAAAAGTCTTGTTTATACACCTGTAATACAGTCATGTAATGTTAAAGATTCATTCACTATCAATGTGAGCATTACATGTTTTTGTATAAATCTTTGTGCTTATATTATTTTATTATACATATACAGTGGAACCCCCTTCATACAGTCACCAATGCAGGGTAAACAAAATTGGTCATATTAACAGGGTGGCCATATTACCGGGGCAGTGACAACTGTTCTCTTTAATGAACAGCTGGAATGTAGTAACTGTGAGAAGTGCTTGGAACTTTCCTTCAGAAAATACAGCCATTAAACTGCCACAAATACATTTTAGTCTGAAAACAAAACAAGAACAGGCTCAGCTTACTTAATACTAGGTCAATGAAATTGACATAATTATGTCACGGGAATTTTGTATTTCTAAATTTCGAATGAGTGGTACGGTGGCTCATAAGGACAAAACACTACCCAGAATCCAAAAACATGTCTCAGAATCCAAAACACGTCCCAGAAAGTGGTTTGTCCTTACATTAAGCCACTAATGGGCTGAAATTATAAAAGATTCTACTGTTTGGGATTTTAAGAGGTGACCGCATTAAGAGGGGTTTTTTTGATAAGAAAATGTATGGCCTTTTTGACAGGCTGAAAAAAAGTGGCCGTAATAACAAGGTGACTGTATTACCGAGGTGGCTGTTTAAGGCGGGGTTCCACTGCAGTACACAAGATTTCCTAGGTGCAGCATGTATCTAGATACTTACCAAAACGGTTTAAGAAAAACAGAAACTGTCATAAAAACAAGGAACTAGTACATGTATACTAAAAGTACATGTAATTTCAAATCAATGGTGAAATGAACAGCAAAGACGAACAAAAATAAAGAAAAACAATAATTGATAAGATTCCGATGTTTTAATTCCCGCTCCATTCAACAGACTGGTCAAATACCAGCTTTAATAATTTATAATCATTTTTTTGGAAAAAGGATTCTCCAGATGAATTATCAATTTTTATTCCCACTGAAAGGCATGTTACCGTGCTCATTTTATTTACAGGAAACTTGTAAGGTGTATTTTGAAAAGCATATATATATAATTTTATTTACATGTATGTGCAGAATTTACTAAGCAAAACAAACAAATGTATTAATTGAGCCGGATCTCAGATGACAGAAGAAACAACAGGTTTTCCAAACATCGAGTCTAATCAGTTTATAACTTATTCATTATGTCTGGAGTGCAAATTTTAGAAACATTCCTTGCTCTACATGTACTTTGACCCAATCAAAACCAAGTTGCCCAGCTAAAGTTCAAACTCTTCAAAACTAGACCGGCCATAACTGTGTCAACAAAGGCTTCATTTGTAAAAATAAACTTTGTTTACATGAATAAGAGGTGCTTTAGTACAACTGAAGGGTAACAGGGTTTTCTTCAAGAGATTGCAAAAGTCTTGGGTAGAAAAATAAATTATTAGTGAAGGCATGGTTGAAATGTTGATAGAGTACTTCACAGGTTACATTATTTTTTGCATGACCTTACATGAGACAGTATACATGTAGATTCAGGGTGTATTTTGTAGAAAATGTTTAAACTGAAACTGTAGAATTACAACATAGACAATTACAATCATGTTTGGAGCAATTCTATGCAAATACAGTAAACACCCACGAATAAGAATCTGCAGTGTGGGATTGAGAATCTCCTGGTAGAAATTTGCCACTTATATAAATATCCCAAAATACAAGAACCTGTTTAGCCAATTAGCAACATCAAGCAGGTTCTCATATGTGGGTTAAAGTTAAGGGATGATAAACAATTTAACCAAGGAGTACAACTTTGAGATTGTAAAATTCAGTATAACAAGGACATATACTGTACCATACTATAATTATATTACATTGGTAATCAGCTTTGTTACATGTACAACTGTAGAATCACTATATTGTGAATAAATTATATTGTACTTTTAAGACCAAACCAAAGTTTATTTAGGTAGTCAACAAACTATTATCTCCTTCATAAAAGTTACGAGCCTAATTAAAAACCTATTTAGCCTACATGTAAATTACCAATAAGTACTCCACAATACAAGAACCTAAAATAGTTTAATGTTTTTTTTTTGGCCAGGCTTCAAAAAAAATGTACTACACAGGTACTAGGTTATTATTGGTGGGCGTTAGTATAATCAATAGCAAATGAAAGGAAAATAATAAATTATGATCAAAGTATATTACATGTATTCTCTCACTGTTACATCTGTCCAACCTTCATTCAATTTCCGGCCTCAAAACAAACAACAAAAACCTGTAGTACACTACAGTCAGGCTCCTAATAACACACACCCTCAAAACGTCTTTTCTCTCATTTGAAACTTGAGTTCCGTGCACATAGATACACTGCTTCCATTGTTTCCCCCCATGCTCTACAACAGAAAATAGTTATTTCACTCAGTCGACAAGCAAAAAATGGCAAGAACGAACCTCGTTCCTAGGTTCTCTCTCCTACCCATCGAGAGACCCTGGTCGGGTCTGGTTTTGTGTCTCCTAGAATCTGGGAGATTACAAACAAACGATTTCAGGGAGGGGCAGGTAAGTGTGAGATTTGTCTCCGCAGAGCATACAGTAGATGGAAAGTGCAGCCATGAAACTGTACCTGACCTTGTCTTAAAGGTCACGACTAGTCAAAACACCGTAAATAATGCACAAAATCCTTTGACAGCAAAAGTGTACTGAACTTCAGAATATCTGGATGTTAAGCTATCGGGATTCTTTGGCACATGCAGATGAAATTGTGGATTCACCACTTCTGCAGTCAAAACTAATTTGCGCAGTGGTACATTCAAATCGATCAAAATGCATTGGATTTGAATTACCATGCCAATGTTGTGGAGGCCACATTAGAAAACAGATGTATGTGTTTTCAAGACTACGATTCTATAGTTTGAAAGGGCGCTGAAAAGATGTATTGAGCGTAATTGCCATCCTCTAACACCAACCTTGAAAATGAATTAATACAAATGTAGGTCGAAGCAACAGGATTTACACTGTAGAGAGAATACGCTGCCCAGACACAGTTTGATCGTTCAAATGAAAAGAGGTAAACAGAATCTTGAAAGAGTATATTTTTATCTACAGCTCTGTGTCTTTCAGCTTTTTTTGTCATCGCTTAAAATCAACCGAATGGCCATAAATTTGTAAGCACCTTTGTTAAAAATATGGTTTGCATGACTGCCAACCGTTTATTGTTCCTACATGTATTTTTATTTTCTTGAGGGTTACATGTAGGCATGCTTAGCTTTAGAGGATTTTAAGAAATCACTGGGTTGCATGTGCTTTTATAAAAAGTTTTCATAATAATGGACCATGTACAAGAAAGCCTTTCGCTTTGAAGGTTACGTTGTCTGTTTTGTCTCTGTTTATACTGCATGATTTCCTGTTGTCATCCGTCATGTGGTGGTCATCCTTTGCATTTGTTTGTAAACACTATAATACGTGTATTATAAAATTATATCTCTATCTACCACTAAAAGCGATACATTTTTATATTGAATTCCCTGCCCCTGAAGCGCTAAGACTGCGAATGGTATAGGTTTTGCAGTATACTGATTTGGCCTGATTACCAGCAGCCGCAGTCAGGGAAACATTCAATGCAAGTTTAACAAAGAGGGATTTTCCCTTCAATTTAAACACACTTGTGTAGAACTCAAGATTTTGATTTTTATTAGCGATTGGTGTCGTCAGTTAGCCAGAACACAAGTTTTTGATTTCTCTTAACTTGTTTATCTAGTGGCAGTTCTGTTTAAGCACAAATTTCCCATGGTTTCCATTATACAGTAGTTGTAGAGTTAGCAAATGTATCTTGCTCTTGTGGACCCTTGTGATCATTGTGTGAATGAGACACAAAATTTAGAGACGAAGGACTCTTCCCTCAAAATTAATTTTGTTCTGGAGACACGTGACCAGACGCAACCATGGTTTCTCTCTCTCTCTCTCTCTCTCTCTCTCTCTCTCTTGCTCCGTAGGGATGGGTGGGAGAGAACCCTGGGAACGAGGTTGGCAAAGAACATTTTCAAATAATGAAGGGGTTTCCAATTTTGCTGAGATGGAGGATTATAATGTTGAAGCAAAATGGACAATGGCTGAATAAAATAGCCAAAACACTCTTTCTCTACTACATGTATACAAAGGTTTTCAGGTAGCTAAGATTAATTTGTGATTGTACAAAAACACAGGGCGTGAGAGATCTGCAAAGGAATAAGTCAAAGAAACGAAAGATAGGTATCAGCAGAGAAAATAAATAATATTATTGTCTTTTGAAATGCGACTTCTTTTCACAAAGTGATTTAATATTGAATGGATGTGGATTTGTTAAGTTCTAGAACTTCTTATCATTTGTCATCAAAGAGAACCAAGAGCTCTATCTTATGTCAAGTGCAAGTCTTTGTTCTTCGAGTGAAACACTAAGAGAACTTTCTCAATTTAATAATAAAATGGTGACAGTACACACAACTTATTAAATTAACTTAAGCTAGCATGAGGTCTTCTTGCAATCAAGTATTAAACATCACTTGTCAGTCAATGAAACATTCATAAGACAAAGAGATACAAATGTAAACTCATTAGCAAATCAATGACAGATTCTCTCTGTGCTTCGAACTCCATACTCGATACGCAGCCTGTACATAGCTTGGTTTTTGCAATAAAAATTCCATTGGAAGAGCTAACTAGTAAATTGGTCTCTCGTAAAGTTGATGGAGCGACCCATTCTTCTCTTGTGCTCTTATTTATTGCCATCCAGATCAGAGCATGGGAATGGCAATGATGCTAAGAAAAGAAGCATCTTTAATTTCTACTTTCTCTTCTACTTCTTGATGCTTTATAATATTGTACACAACTATAACCTCCATAATTATGTTTACAAGCATCATAAATGTTGATGAAAGCAACAATATAAGGGTTGTAAATCCCTAAAAGAGCAAGTGAAAACAGGACCATGGACCCATGCAAGCTACAGCAAGAATGGTGAAAAAGCAATGCAGTGTAGGTTTACATTAGGAAAACAACAAGTTTACACATACTATCACACTTTTTCGTACATTTTATCGCTATCACTATACAACTACATGTACCACACAAAACTTCCTAAATTGTTTCATGTTTTACACTTTTGTGTCTGTATGAATGACACAAGACAACAAGTTTCTTTTTGTTTCTCTGAACTTAGATACATGTACATGTATAGTCCTTGAGATTTCAACTAGAGAAAAGCTTGGCAACATTTAGCAAATTGCACAAGATGATGACTTTTAAAACAGTGCAAATTTACTTCTTAAGTACTGATCCTAAATGTATATTTAACAATTTTTCAATATTGAAGTTCCCTGATATTTACAAATTATAAACTCATTTAAAAGTGGAAAGTTTATGCGTTTTTATGAAATTGGCCTGCTTCCCAATGTATTTAATCATTATTAATCACTATATTAGTAGAAATTCTAAAACTTTCTACATTATTTCCTGCCCGAACAAATATAAGACTTTTTGGTATAAGATTTCAGGGTCCAAAATGTTTCAATTTACAAAGCGCTGCTACTATCTCTCTTTTTAAATCTACATTGAAAGCATTTCTCCTTAGCTGATTCTCCAGTGCTCCAGTGATTCTTTATAGCACCAGTTGTTGTATGTTTAATAAAGTTACATGTACTTTTTTTTTTGAACAGGCACCTAGAAATGTTGCTCCGTCTCCTAACTTCTTATTTTAAGACCAAAATAGTTTCTTAGGCAGCAGCCTTGATGCAATGAATTGAATGACTGTATTTTTCTGGCAAATACAAACATTGTAAATGAAATGAAACTGAAACTGAAGCTACAGTACCTAATAACATAACATTCCATTATTTGTGCACAACGCACTTACATGTATCCAGTGTACTTCAAAATATCACTGTCATAATTTGGGCTCTCGTGCAAAACTGATGTCACACAACACATCAGAGATGTAATGTCAGTTTTATAGAATTCTCCAGTACTATGCAAGGTGTAGATTCAGGGTGCAAAGAAAGTCAGTGTTACAGCTTGCCATTCGGCCAAGCTGTAGCTTGCATGTACTAGCCAGAAAGACATTAATTTTCAACTAGTCCGAAAAAAATTGGATGAGCAGGATTGATTACAGTTCTTCTGTAATTTAAATTCTCCCTAAAAAATTCACTTGCCCATCAGGCAAGTTAAAAACATAAGAATTAAGAACAGGATTAGCCCAACAGCAAAATCCACTAGCCCCAGGCAAGAGTGAGGGAACACCTGTAAACATTCTTAACAAAGGGTCATTCCGGTATACTGGATTCCAGTATACCCTCTTACTGGGCGATACAAACACCTTCTGTTAACACTAGAGCACTAGTGCCAAAATTGATGAGGAATGCAATATAGAGGGAAAGAGACATCTGTTGTCAGATCACGCAAACATCGAAGCTACTATAAACAATGCAATCGAGCATATACTGTATGCGGAATCTTTTTAGCCGCAATAAAAAAGGTTAAATAATGCTTAACAGAGGATCAGTACTTAACTGCATCTGGAACCAAATCCTTTCAGAAACAAACCGCAGGAAATAATAATTGCCCACTATGCATGACTGACCGTCTTAATGTTAGACTCAGAGCGGCAGAAATTAGATTTGCTTAGTTAAAAGAAGGAAAACCTCTGATGTTATTTATTGAAAGCTAACTAAAAGGTCACGTTTCACAATATCAAGCAAACAAAGTGCTGGGCTTGTTAAAGCGTACAGTTGGCAGTAAGAACAAAGAAATTTTCTCTATGCTTTACAAGTCATTGGTGAGACCGATCCTGGAATATGCATGTCCTGTATGGTCACCGCACCTAGCCAAAGATATACTAGCTATTGAAAAAGTACAACGAAAAGCATCAAGAATTGCTCTTGGGCAAAAACACCGTGAGATGCAATACGAAGAACGATGCAGATTGCTAAATTGGAACTCACTTCAGCATCGACGAGAGTACCTGTCCTTAGTAGAATGTTATAAAATAGTGTTCGGATTAAATGGCTTGGACTTTAATGATTATTTTGAGTATTGTAGAAGCAAAAGCACTAAAGCTAACCACCCATTTAAGATCCAAACGAAATCAGCAAGAATTAATGCCTTCAAGTATTCCTTCTTTGTTAGAATCATTAAGGAATGGAATAATTTGCCAAACCATGTGTTCGGACATGATATCAACGACATTAATGCAAACAGGTTCAAATCAAACCTTAAAAAGTGGATGAAGATTCACTAATTGTATGCCACAGTACCTAATATTATAGATATCATAGATATTTTAGATTTTGTTAATTTTTTACGTAATAGATATTTTAATATTTTAACCCTTAGATTGTAATTTTAGTGAGGGGACCTAAATAGGGATAACCTCATGGTCCTCTTTTTCAAATACTCTTGTACTCTGTATCTGAATATTTGAATAAAGTATTATTATTATTGTGGGTCACGTCTAGCCTGTCAACACTTTGTTTCACAATTCAGTCAAACTGTAGAACTTTCATGTCACAGTTACGCGGTCGACGGTCAATTAAGGGTGGAAAGAGCTCTGTAAGGGAATGTTTACAGGCGTTCCCTCCCCCTTTCCCCCTCTAGTCTCCCCTGGTTTTTTTTTCTTCGTGAATTTTACTCCCGCACTCTACTATATGAACGCCTGGAACAGGTTAATTCTTCGGTGACTATACCGACGAGCACATACAGTTAATTTGAAAAATGATAAAGACAATCGTTAATGGATTACCTTCCAAATTCAGGGGGAAAAATCATATAAGAAATCGGTAAGAACACACAACTGTATAGATTAGTGCATGTAAGCTTATGAACAATTTTAGCTTCTACGGCGTATCAAACGCGAAAATACAACCATACCTTTAGAATTTCTGCACGGCCTCCCATTGCAAGATCGTAACAAATCATCTTAGACATCTCTAGGGTAAAAACTTTAGGAGAATTGCAAAAATAGCGATCTCCCACGATCTCTTAAGCCTGGGGTGCTTACCATTTGACAGAAAAATCCGGTTGGAGTGTGAAAAGCATAATGGTAAGCGATTTACCAATTTACCGCAGAAATGCCACATCCGTTACGGTTTGAATCCAAAAAAGGGGCGAACTTGTGTAGCGTGAGTCTGGAACCGAGAAATTGGTAAATGGTAAGCAACATTCCGTTTGGTTCGTACCAACCGGAATGAAAGGACTACCTCAAAACGTACTCCTCAATTTTCGGTTGGAAATTCCGAAAAGTGACCTTACCATTTACCTTCCATCCGGAATTTCCGAAATTTTCTGTCAAATGGTAAGCACCCCTGGTTTCCATATGATCGTCCGGATCGTCCCGATCGCCCCAGTCGTTTCAAAATATTTCGAGACGATCCGGACGACTGGGGCGATTGGTAGTTTCCATATGATCGTCTCGATCGTCTCAAAGGCAAGAGACGCGGGGTCGTCAGCGATGTCTCTGGGTTAGACAATAGAATTTTTGCGCGTGTTTTGCTAACAAGCCACATAAATGGATGATTTTTATTCGTAAAGCGACTTTCGTACCTTGGTATCTGCTTTTCCTCTTGATTTTGCGGCATCGAGAAGCTAGAAAACTTCGAAATCTTGATGTCACGGACTTTCTCTAATTTCAAATAGCCCACATACGCGCTGCGAACATTTCTGTATTATTTTTTCGGTTTCAGCGCCATCCGGGCCGAATTTATTCTCGATTACTGGAATAAAAGTGATGACTTCTGGGATAGCTTTCGATCGTCCCGATCGTCTCAGTCGTCTGAGAGCGTTTCGATATGATCGCTTCAAAATTTACATGATCGTCCCGATCGTCCGGATAGAACTCAACTCTATCCAAGCGATCGAGGTCGTCTGAGTCGTCCGGGTCGTTTGCGATCGTCTGGGTAGCGTTTCCATATGATCGTCCCGATCGTCTGAACATTTTTTGAGACGACTGGGACGATCGGGACGATCCGGACGATCATATGGAAACCAGGCTTTATCCTCCATTTAACCGCCATTTGCTGGCACAAATTCCTTGGCACAGCGTCCGCCCAGGCCTTCTCAGTCAGGAAGCAGCAAGATGCACGCACTGCGCATAAGCGAAAAATTCAACATCCTGTCACTTCGTATTTCCGGTTATTAGGGAAACATAAAATTCCCTTCGCGCGAAATTTAAAAACAAAAAGCAAGAAACTAAACCAAAAGATAAAGAAAAAAACTGTTTCTTTGAAAAATTCATTCATTTTTCGAGTGTCAGGCTTTTGCACTGAGGGGTTTTCTGTTTCCACCAACGCTGTAAATGGTGTGTGGAGTTTGTACGTCGCTAGCGCTCGACAAGACCAATTTGTTTTTACCGGCTTTCTTGCCTGCCACTGGTTTGGCATTAGTTAATTTGGGAGAGGGCGATAACTGACAAACAGCAATACTTATTAAAGAAGTAACTGAAACAAGGACGCTTCATTTCAAAACACGAGCGGTAACTGTAAATAAAACTACAAAGCGATTGTGAGTTGTCGCTTTCCAAATAAAGCTCGATGTTTAAGGAAGTTTAAGGCAGCCAACTAGTATATAGTTCCAACTCAACCATTTCAACATAGCATTGTTAAACGTATTTTAGTATTTAAACGGTTGAATAGGCATACTTTCATTCTCTAAAAATTTTTCATCTGTTTGGATTTCCTACTGAGCTGAGTCTAGTGATCCGAAAATTAGAAAGATGAAAACTTACCTTTTCGAAAATTTCAGCCAGAAAACAGGCTACCGAAAATTCTAGGTGAGCTTTTTACTGTAAAAATCCGTTAAAAATTGGTAATTATACCATTTTTTAGATGTTCGAAAATCCTAGGAGAGGCAGGCAAGCAAGAAATTTTGCAACAAATGTTCGGAAATTTCTAGATCTCAAATCGTCTTCCGAACAGATATTTTCCGAAAATTGACGTTGGGTGCCCCTGAGAACTAAAAATTAAAGCTTCAATAGAGAGGAGAAGTATTACGTCACATCACCATGGTAGCACTATTTCTGGATGACAACAAAGCCAACGACGACGGCTACGGAAGGAGAGCGGCAAAAAAGTAAAGGTTCAAAAAAAAAAAAACGAATTTGCACGTTCAACACGCTATTTTGTAGATTTCTTTGCCGTCGTTGCACCCCTGCGACATGAAACTTAAGAATTTGTTCATGCTTAGCGTGCGTATATCGAGTTATGGATGCACTTGGGAAGTTTGGAGAGCACGAAAGATGCGTAAGAGTGCAACTCTAGTTTCTTGAGTGCTCTCCAAACTTCCCAAGTGCGTCCATAACTCGATATACGCACAACTAAAAGCATGAGCAAATTCTTTTATAACATAGCTGACAAAAATGCTTGCCTTTTGATTAACTGCAAAGTTCTCGTATTTCGCGCCACAGAAAAACAAACGCTTCTACTGGCTGGTTACAAACACACCACAATCGCCTAGTTTGAAAGAAAATTCTGTCTTTAAGACTGAGAAAGAAAATTTGCTTATTTATTCGTTAACGATTAATTGAAACTAAGCAGAAAAAAAGATGAAAGTGTCTTAAGGTCCACCTAAAGTTAAAATACTCACACGTTCGTAAGACGTCGTGGAGTATGGTTTGGATCCGGCGCTGAGAAGATGTTGATGTTTTTCTCGGCGAAATCCAGAAAACTTGTTTTTTGGCGAAGACGACTGTCATCCTACTTTACATTCATTTAGGAACAATGGCTGGTCATTACGGTTACTTGAGAAGACCTGGCAGCAGTTGTTTTTATGAGTAATAAATTGGTCTTCTTGTGTAATTTGTCTTGTTATTGCAAAAGAAATTTTCCTGATTTAGTCGGATTGTTCGGCGATGACAAAAGTGCATAACAAATTTAAAAACAACAATAAAAACGGAAATTTTACCTTTAATTGTTGTTAAAGACAAATTGGTCTTTTTTTTCTGTTCCCAGTGAATGTCTCTCGGCCAAAATTTGCTGCAGCTGGTCTTGCGACAAATTTGCGAAACGCGCAACTTGCGAGATTTTTTGAATTCGCCTTTATTTTTGCTGCTTGTTGCAGGATCAGGACCTAAAGGCAAGAGACAATGAGCTCATTCTCTCTTGTAAAAGGTCAATGCCGATTGAAAAAGTAGGCAGTTCTTCGCTGGTTTCTTACATATTTTAAAGAGAAGGAAAACTGCACTGCAGCTTAAAAGACGACAACTTTACAGTCAGGTAAAAAAAAAATATCACGTCATCTTATTTACGCACGGGCGTGCGTAAATAAAGATTTTGTTCATAGCTGCTCAATAGGACTTATATAGCGCAAGCAAACGCGCTATGTTATAATTAAGAATTTGTTCATGCTTAGCGTGCGTATATCGAGTTATTGATGCACGCGGGAAGTTTGGAGAGCACGAAAGATGCGTAAGAGTTGCACGAGGCGATAGCCGAGTGCAACTCTAGCTTCTTGAGTGCTCTCCAAACTTCCCAAGTGCATCAATAACTCGATATACGCACAGCTAAAAGCATGAGCAAATTCTTTTATAACATAGTTGACAAAAATGCTTGCTTTTTGATTTAACTGCAAAATTCTCGTGACGCGCGCCACAGAAAAACAAACGCTTCTACTGGCTGGTTACAAACACGCCACAATCGCCTAGTTTGAAAGAAAATTCTTTCTGTAAAACTGAGAACGAAAATTTGCTTATTTATTCGTTAACGATTAATTGAAACTAAGTAGAAACAAAGACAAAAGTGTCTTAAAGTCCACCTAAACTTAAAATACTCGCATGTTCGTAACACGTCGTGGAGCATGGTTTGGATCCGGCGCTGAGAGGATGTTTATGTTTTGCTCGGCGAAATCCAGAAAACTCGTATTTTTGGCGAAGACGACTGTCATTCTACTTTACATTCATTTACGACAATGGCCGGTCATTACGGCTACTTGAGAAGACCTGCCAGCAGTTGTTTTTATGAGCAAAAAAATTTCTCTGTCTTCTTGTGTAATTTGTCTTGTTATTGCAACAGAAATTTTCCTGATTTAGTCGGATTGTTCGGCGATAACAAAAGTGCATAACAAATTTGAAAACAACAGTAAAAACGTAAATTTTACCTTTAATTGTTGTTAATGACCAATTGCTGTCTTTTCTGTTCCCAGTGAATGTCTCTCGGCCAAAATTTGCTGCAGATGGTCTTCCGACAAATTTGCGAAACGCACAACTTGCGAGTTTTTTTGAATTCGGCTTTATTTTTGCAGCCGCTCTTGGATCAGGACGTAAAAGGTCAATGCCGATAGAAAAATTGGGCAGCTCGTCGCTGGTTTCTTCCATGTCTTAAGGCGAAGGAAAACTGCACTGCAGCTTAACAGGACAGAAACTCTGCAGCCATGTGAAAAAATTGCTTACGTCATCTTATTTACGCACGGGCGTGCATAAATAAAGATTTTGTTCATAGCGGCTCAATAGGACTTATATAGGGCAAGCACGCGCGCTATGTTATAATTCCTAATTTCACACGCTCGCTTTACGGAGTATGTGAACACAACACAAAAGTTGTCTTTCTGTCTTCTTACAGGGGCGTAGCTGCCTGTACACACGGTACGCACGTGCGTAACTGAAAAAGTCGAGGATAAAAAAATAAATAAAAATAAATAAAATTAAATTAAATAACAAACTAAGACCATTATAGTTAAAAAAGAAAGTGTAAAAATTATAACAACAACAACGACAATATAAGTTGCCTCAATTCCGTATACTCTGTTTGATTCTTTAGAGTATTTTCCTAAAACAACGGACTATTTGTTTTTTTCACACCCAAGAGTCGGTTTTCAAACCAACAGTCTCTTTTCTCCCATCGGTTTTCGTTTGAATCTTAAATGATATATTAATTAAAGATACGCGCAGATAGCAAGCAGAATGGCATAAAAGGTGAACACGTTATTTTCACATAGGCCTGTCTGTAACGGTCTTCGCAGTTGACAAAGGAGAGCATGATTCCTTTTATGTGAGTGCTTCTGCCGGTCAAATTTGGAATTTGGGGAGGGGGGAGGGAGGGAAATTTGACAAGTTGTGCGTACCTCTGGAAAAATCCCGGCTATGCCCCTGACTTAGATACGGTCCTTTCTGATTCAACCCGAGAAAATTTCGCCAACATCTGCCAAATTAAATAAAATATAATAGGATCGATGAAGTTTGAAGCTGTGCGAATTCACTTTTTATGTGACGTTTTCTTTTTGTTGTCATCCAAAAATTTTGCTACCATGGCAACGTGATGTAACGTAGACTTCTCCTCTCTATACACCAGCATTCAAATAAATACTTTATAACTCGGAAAACCATGTCTTAGCTTGAGTCAGGTTGAATGGCAGTGAAAAACCTCGCGTACTCGTGGGAGAAAATAACTGCCGCTCAAATCAGCCAAAATTACACAAATTATTATCAACTTAACTTTTCTGGATCTAATGGACTAAATACTCCAGTGATCTTTGCCTGGTTATCCATAAATTAAAGCAATTTCAAAACAACTAAATGGTCAAAAACACGAGCAACATGAAGCAGAACAACAAAACGCAGGCTGCACAGACAATGAAGCCGAGCACGGGAGACTTTGCCTGGAAAGTGTGACCTTAAATTTAACCGGAAATGCTCAACCCGCAGCATGCGTAGACGTTTTGCCGCGTTGTTCTTTGTGCGCTGCTGTCCAGCCCTCTCCTCTTTCCCAGCAATAGGTCATTTCTGAGTTACAGAAACTCTCACTTTCAAAACAAGGCTAAGTGCAAAACCTTTCTTGCGTAAAGGAATTTTATTTGCATGAGAATATAAAAAAGGTAATACAAAAAAGTTTCAAGTTCATAATGCCAATGGGCTTTTTGCTGGAAGCTAATTCACTGAAACCCTTCCAGCGAAGACGCGGAGTATACATGTATACCACACAAGTGAATAGCGGTTTTCGCGCGCGCTGATTGGCTAGCTCGGTGATAAGCGAAGTACTCTAATTCACCTCCCAGCCTAGCCGAAGAGAAACAAAAAAAATATCTTTAAGTTGATTACTCATTGTCGAATCCAAAAACATTGAAATTTTATTTCTGAAGATCGTCAAACGTTTAGCGTCCTTCGCTTCACTCACATCAAGATCGACTTTATGTGATGGCCTGAGTTACCATATGAAACTGTGAGCATTTATATGCATTGCGTGGCGCGCAAGATTCTAAAACTTTCGTGCATTTGACAATCACAAATGCAATGTAAGGTTTTCGTCTGCTAGTTATTCAGCTTATCTGGTATTTACTAAAAGAATTATTCACCTACTTGTCGGCCTGAAAGTGGATATTTAATTTACATTAACTTTGCCGCTTTGCGGCTCGGAAAAATTTCTACCACTATTCCTCCACTTTGGTGAATGTTGCTTAATATGGTGTATTATTATTCCACTATTATGTCATTTTACCATATAAGGTCAAGAAAACGCGCAAAATACGAGGCCGTAATACACTGTAGTGTCCTGGTTAAACCGGTTTACAACAGGGCGAATACCAGCGGATGCAAAAGGAGCAACTATGGCTAAACTGGACGAACCGACGGATGAAAATAAAATAGAAAATAGAAGCCAAAATAACAGGTTTTTTTGATGTAGAATAATTAACCTCTCATTCAATGGTTTGGCATAACACGCGCGAACAGTTTGCTCATTGTTAACGTCATTCTCACAGACGGAATCAGGGTGTTTCTGAATACTCTTACCTAAAAAATAGAAGCCAATTGCAAAATAGCATTTTTTTTGTAGTGGAATAATAAACCTCTTATTCGATGGTTTAGCATATAATACGAGCGGACATTTTGCTCATTGCTCGTATTTTTCCTCGCCCCTGTGGGCATGGAAAAATACTACGCAACTCGCAAAATATCCGCACGTATTATATGCTAAACCATCGAATAAGGTGTATTTATTAACATTTAACGGAAGTACCCAGAAGTTAAAACTACTGTAACATTGCTGTTTGCATAAGTAAGCAAAAAGGGTGAAGAACAGGAGAGAAATAAGCACTTCTCGAGTGTCCTTAGTGTTCTTAACAGTGCTTCTAAGACTAAACAATGCGTGCGAGGAACAAGATTTCCACTTACTTTACCAAGTGGTTCATCCCTGGTTGAGGGTCCTACAGTGTCCCATACGGTATCTCGACTGAAACACACGCATGGCATATAGCACAGGAACAGACCAATTTAATGAATGTCCGAACACCAACCATAGCAGATTTTGTTGAACATTCTACGCGGCTGTAAAAGACTGTAAAAGTTAAATTATGAATATCTTTAATTTACAGTCTGGCGACGGAAAGCGTTTTTCTTTTGCTGTTTATTTTACGCGTATTAACTATCATTTGTTTTCCTGCAGGAAGTTGAACGGCAACCAGCTCAAGACTCTCCCGTCAGGAATATTTTCAAATCTCTCTTTCTTGGGTGGTCTGTAAGTAAACGACGCATTTCTTCGCTTATCGAAATTTATGTGACTCTCCTAATAGGGTCAAAAGAGTTCATTACCCTTAAGATGTCGCTATTTTTTTCGCTTTTGGCCAACTATTTTAAACAGATTTGGATATTACGAGGTAGGTCTTATCAACTGAGCAGAATACCAAGGCTTATAACACTTACCGAGACCTTGACAAACTGGATATCACAAAAACCGAATCGAATAATGGTTTTATTGTACATTGTTTTAAAGAAAAAAATTGAAAAACACACCGTCCTGATCGTCGCACGGACCACAGTTTAACATTGCTCTTGGAAATCATGCATTGTGCGGGCATCCTACAGATCAGTCGGTTTCACGTAATGAAAGAAAGCGAGCCGAACAGTAAAACTCAACACAAACTTTAATTCAATGTCCGACCAAACATATGGTAAAAGCGAACCAACTGCATGTGCACAAACAAAGTACGGGATGAAAAAGAAACAACAACAAAAAAGGTGGGACACAAAATCTATAAGAATGATTTATTTAAAACTATGGCAGGTAAAGTAATACATTCTGTGTGCAAGAGCCATAACTGAAAGGAAATTCTTTCTCAGTTTTTGCTGATCTGTGCTTTAGGGGAAAAAAGACACTGTCACAGCATACGGTTTGGATTCGAATTCTCGAATTATAGACTTATAAATAATGAAAAGACCAGCATTTTAACATCATTGGAAAAGCCTTCTATGTATTTCGAGTAATTGAAAACGTTTTATCTCATGGTTCCAGAGGTTCTTCTGTTTTCTTCTTGCAACTCCAAAAACTTTGAGCCGACTAAGCGGCGACAACAACGTAGCGCACAAATTAAATAGAGAAAGAAAAGATCGGCGCCGTCCTCAAGATAAAATCTTGTGTCACCGCGCCAGAGCGGCAAATGTCCACCAACAGGCACATGCTTAAAATCAGCAGGTAAAGATCTGACTGAGTTGCATGAAATTTAGATTGTAATTCAAAACGATTGTTCGTGTAAACACAATTGGTAATACCTTGCCCCAAGGACCTTTCCCTGTCCACTGATGTAATCCCAGTACGCATTGCCCGCAAATCATACACGCTCAGACAAGCCATATCCCACACCTCTACGGAGCGCAAATGCACTAGAGACAAATGCCCTATCTCTAACACCGGATTGTGTTAACGAAGTGTACCAGCTCACGTGTAACAGCTGCGATCAGCAATATATTGGTAGCACGATAGGCATCATCCACGACTGCGTAAGAGAACATATCAATAATGAAAACTCATCTGTTAAAAAAACATAGCTATTCCTCCCAGAACAAAGACTATAAAGGCATTGATGTTAAGATTATTATGAGCGAAAACTACCCCGCTAATCTACGCCTCTTGGACGTATTTTACATTAGAAAGTGCAAGCCTACACTCAATTCCCGAGAAGAATGTACTGAATTCGCAGACCTCCTATTTCAGTATTTTATTTTAGAGACCATTCTTGAGCGCTTTTAGAGGTCCTTTGTATCATTAGGGCTTTAGGGCTTTAAGTTTGCTCACTCTATCATTAGGGCTTTGTATTCTACACACAGTTTATAATTATTTCTATAGCTTTCACATATACGTCACATCTTTTACACATTTCAGCCTACACTTTCTTTGCATATATATAGCGCGCGCGGAATATTTTTTCATCCCTGATGATGCTGTTGACCAGCGAAAGCTTGGATTTTAGTTTTTACTTTTTTAACAGCAGTTCAAGGCCTCAATAGAACAGTTTTATATATATTTAATTATGCTGCTGGAGAACAACATGAACAGATTATAAAAGCCGGATTGTTTCTGTTCCAGCCATCTATACTAGTCCTTAGGCATACTGCCTTACTTCTTCCTCTGATAGCTTCCTAAATGGTGGGCAAGTGACAGGAACTTCGTTGTATCCTAACATGCATAGCTCTTTGTGACAAATTTTACTATATCAAAATATTTTGAATTGTAAATTTAGAACTGGGCGTGTTTTTTAAATGGTGATATATATTGGGTTAAAGCTTCAAACAAATTAGGTCGGACTCTCCCAATATTGTATGTTTCTTATTGATGACCCTCCCGGCTTTTAAATCCTCGCCCTCCGTACCCCCCTCCCAAAAATATGACTGTCAGTGCTCTTTTGGAAAAGGAGGAACGTGAACTTCTCCTTTTACTTTTGTCACCTGATAACCAAGTCAAGCTTTGACGTTGTTTTTGGTTTTTATTATTGCCTGTCTATGTGTTAGGTCTTATTCTTATTAACGAGAATAAGACCAACAGATCTCTGTCTTCGCTCCAAATATCTAAGGCGGTAGGTCCTGCAGGCTACACTCCCAAAAGGCTCTTTAATAACTTTGCCCCGCCCCTAGTTGGCTCCTATAATCCGGGATATTTATAAGCAGTTGTTAAGGGAGGGGTATATTCCATCTCTCTTCAAATCATCAATTGTTAGTCCTCTCTCTAAGGTGACCCCTCCCAGGGCCGTCGAAAGTGATCTAAGACCGATTTCGCTCACGTGTACATTGGTGAAGGTTATGGAGAGTTTTACCTGCAGAAGACTTAATATACAGCTACTAGATAAATGACAAGCTCGACTTTCGCCAATACGCTGGCAAGGGGTTTTCGACAATAGATGCCCCTTTTTTATATGCTGCAAGCTATCTATGAAGCGGTGGATAGTAGTGAGGCTTCTGCTCGACTGTTCTTCACTGATTTCACAAACGGATTTGATCTTATTGACCACACCACTGATGCAAGAGCTGGCCAAACTAGAAGTCCATCATGTCCTCCTGAAATGGATCGCGGCCTTCCTGACCAACCGGTAGCAAGTAGTTAGAATCGGAGGAACTCTGTCAGATTGACGAACCCTGAAAGGAGGAGTACCCCATTGGGACAAAACTAGGCGTAATCGTTTTAGCAGTTATGACGAATAAATTCTCGTGTGACTGGCACCTACGCATTAAATTTGTCGACGATACCACTGCTTTGGAGATTATTCCAAGGAGCTCTATAAGTTTGCTCAATGTCGTTCCTTCGGATATCCATAATTTCACGATATCTTATAACATGAAACTTACTCTTTACTATCAGCAAATTAAGAGCGTATCGATTTCAAGAGGAAATACTTGACCTTATAAGATCCTATCTGTATGATCGACTAAATCGAGTGAAACTGGGAGCTATTACTAGGAAGCGAATGGAAGCGGACTAAGAGAGGCTGTCCTCAGGGATCGGCCCTAGGCCCATTATCAGATCACGGTAACATCTTCCGAGACGATTTGACATATGTAATTGATTCACCTCTCTCTATGTATATACGTGGATGATTTGACTTATGTAATTGATTCACCTCTCTCTATGTATATACGTGCATGATGATTTGACATATGTAATTGATTCACCTCTCTCTATGTATATACGCGGATGATTTGACTTATGTAATTGATTCACCTTTCTCTATGTATATACGCGGATGACCATCCAATGTATGAAATAGCGGGGGACCTAGAAACAGCTCACAACAAACTAATAAGAAATGCCAATAAAACCTCTGATTGGTATGTTAGCAATCTTCAAAAAGGAAACCTCAGTAAATATCAAAGTATGCCTTCAATACATAACAGAACAGTAAGTGATATTCCATTACACTTTCAAGGAAACACCATCGAATCTTCAGACAGTCTTGAGTTGTTAGGTGTCACCATAGACGACCAGTTGAATTTTAATATTCACATTAATGAAATATGTAAGAGGGCAAGTCAAAGGGTCGGAGTAATGTTGAGGCTAAAAACTTATTCCTACCAATGCTAAATTAACTTAATTTTGTATAAATCAGCCATATTGCCCTACTTAACTTATTGCCATCTGACCTGGCACCTCTGCACTGCTTGTAACAAAAGAAAACTCGAACGTATGCAAGAAAGAGCATTACGCGCACTTTTTCTGGATAAGCAATCGAGTTACCAAGCTCCACTGGACAAGGGTGATCTAATAACGTTACAGAATAGAAGATCGAAGGATATTGCTATCCTCATGTATAAGGTTAAACCATGCACGAAAATATCAGAGCTATTTCATATGCATTGTATACCTTACAACTTGAGAGCAGCACTGTTCGCCATCCCCAGATTTAATACCACGAAATATGACAAACGCTCACTCACTTATTTGGGACCTAAGTTGAGGAATAGACTACCGGGTGAAATTAGGACCCTAACGATCTCCAACGAGTTTTGAACATCGTGTTCGGAAATGTGATTTAAGTGCGATAGAAGAAAATAATGGCAGGAACTGCATTCTTTTTAACACATAGCCGAATGAAATTTTCCAGACTGGCTTTCTATTTTAGTGAGTGTTTTAGGCCTAAGTAACAAGGCTTTTAGTACCGAATAGTTAGTAGGCTTTTGATCAGTGATTAATTGGTTTTCTTAATTATGTTGTTGAGTGTCCCCAACTAGTATAGTAGTTGAAAGTGAAGAATGATCATCGCAGTAAATTTTTTCCAATTTAAGCAATTGGAAAGGAGAAGCCTGAAAAAAAAATGGTATTATAATAGTAGTGTTGAATGCACCCAATTAGTAGAAGGGTATTTCCCTAGGCTAACTACTTTGACGCGTTCATAAAGTGTTTCTTGATTGACTTGATTAAGCCAGCTCAGTTTAAAGCGATGTTTATTAATCTCATTCACAATTCTAACTCCTCGCCTAACCCTATTGTAATAGGTAATTTTATAGAGCGGGTTGAAAATTACAAGATCTTAGGAAATAATGGACAATTAACTCAATAAGTGGAATAACCATGCACATCTCATCATCAAGAAATACTCTCCTAGGATATTATGTATGGCTGGTGTGGCCCAAGATAACATTCTTAAAGTTTATCAAAGTACAGTAAGATCTGTAAAAGAATATGCTGATGGCAGGCTATTACAGAGTATTTATCCGATGTAATCGAGCGAGTCCAAAGAAAAGGCTTTGAGGAAAAATTATCCTGAGGCTGAGTCCTATAGGGAGGCCTTGCACTTTCCAAGTCTAAAGAAAAGAAGAGATTCATGGTTTTTGTGTTAAGAACATGGATAAGATGAAGTCTAAAGACCATCCTTTACACTTCTTATTGCCAAGGCCACTCATTAATCAGCCCGAGTACAATCTAAGGAAGAACGCAGACAAATTATATTTGTTTAATGAATCTATTACCTGTAGGACTAAAGAGGGCAGATCACGTTTTTACATTTCGATATTTTAACTAGTATGATTAATTTTTATTGCAGTACAAATCAGTAGTATAGAGTCATTTAACTCGTTATTTCAGTGTTTTTGCTGCAAGAGAGTTTAACAAACGATTTCATATTTCGTAGATTAAGTTATACACGTGAGATAAGCGTGTTCTCAGTCACAGTAAGCTCGTCAAAAACAAAAGCTAGATTTTACGCCATATTTGTCATATGACCCTATTCAGACCGACGGGGGGCCTTTTGCCCCCCCCCCCCCCCACCCCCTTCCCCACCATCGCTAAAAATTTGAATAACTTCAAAGGCCGTTTAAGCTATGATTACCAACCTTAGCGACTTTTTCTAGAAATAATCTGGCAACATTTTGAAGTAGTAGTCAGGAGTACGTCAACATACCCAAGTTCCAGGTCGCTGTAAGCAAAAAAAAAACAAGCCAGATCTAAATAGAGTTAAAGGAATCCCGTGGATAGCGTCAAGCAATTTTAGTCCAGGCCAGGGATGCGTGTTTGGTGGTGGTAGATAGCAAAATATCAACAACTACGATACGGGCTGGACCCCTCAAATAACTGAGATGGGGTCGTAAAAATGTCATGCGCTCTTACCGGTTTCGTGGGTCATAGAAGACACCTCACGTGTAGTTTTAAGGTATTATTGATACAGAGAGGGTTGTGGTAATCATTAGAAAAGGGAAAGGCATTCTAGACTTATCATGAGTCTGTTTACAATGGAGTAGGGCCAAGGAGAATTAATATGTGCAAGAGCCGTTATAGCAAAAGATAATCCCCCTTAAGTTATTCTGAGGAGTATATGCGCCTCTTAAACCTCTTTCCTCATTTTGGAGTATATTTACAGCTCATTTTAGAATTTCGGATTGTAAGTCCGGGTTCAGGCCTCATATTGGTTATATGCTGAAATTGCAGAATTAAATTGATAGCTCCTTGTACAAGGTCTACGTGGCCGCATGTAAAATACCCTTCTTCGTTGCTGTTTGAAATATAACAAAATTACAAAAATTGGGACAGTAGACAAGAAAATGCCCAAAAAATTCCTTTAGGAGTAAAGATTTTGCCCATTATGGCTTGAAATCAATCAATAAACGTACTCGTCTCTTAAACTCCACATGAATAAGAGAGAAAGACTGGATCCGAAAGCGGAATAATCAAAATATCGAGAAATATATGATTCGATCTAAATTTTAACAAATTATTAACAAATGTGCTGGCTTCAAGATGACAAGGCAATGGTTTCGCAAACCCACCACAACTCAAGAAGCCACTAATTTTCTGAAAACGGGGTTGCATTTTAGAAGCCAGTTATAATAATAGGCGTTGCAATAAATATGTGACACAGGATCAGGAGTACTCTGCCTGCCCTACCATAAGACAATAAAGATTCTGAAAGGGCGGGTATTACGATACAGTGTGTTCGCATATCTCATTCTGTCCAGCTTCTTGGACTAAAACTTCATCAAACTCACTTAAAGTAAGATCTAATGGAGCAGTCGCTGAGCGTCATTAAGATTTCCCAGCCTTATGATCTTTCTATTTTTATACGTCCAAGGGAACTAATCTACCCAACAACTTACGTGGCAGTTAACTTCAGAGTAGTGGAAAAATTGCGCTTCTGGCCCACTAGTCTCCACCAGCATATTCTTCCCATACAAATCCTTCTATTTTTGAGCAGTAATTACGAATGAAAATGAACTGCATCTGATTAGCTATCCACCTACAGAGTTGTGCAAGCCTCGTCTGAGTACGAGCCTGTGTAGCACTGCTTTTTATATGTGTAACTATATATATACAGAAACTGTCAAATCGGTTAACAAATTAATATCATGTATTGCAGATAGTTATAAACCCTTAAATTCAAGTGCAGCTTATGGCTAGTGATAGTTTTGTATTCCATAAAATTTCAAGAAAGTGGAAATGATTTGCCGGGTGAATGTATACATTGCAGTCCTGAGTAGGACTGTTGTTGACAGCGACTGACGTTTTGACACAACGTGGTGATCATCACTTTCATGATTATTGTCAAAACATCAGTCCCTGTCGACAACAGTCCCAATAAAGACTATACTCACCTATACGATGGATCATATACCACTTACTTAATATATGAATGACTCCTAGACTCAAACCGTTTAGGATACAATCGCATAATTGGATGGAATCTCGCATTCTGATTGGTTAACGAAGCGAAGTATTTAGCGTGGAATTGCGAGTTGAAAACGAGGCTAAGTGATATTGTTTCGCATCTACGTAACAACTATCGTCAAATTCTAACACAACAACTGCAAAAAAGGTTTTCTACAATGTCATTTTAAAATGTTTTTAAAACTATTGTCACTTTTTGATGAGCCAAAAACAAACAAAAGCGTTTTTCAAAGTTAGCCGGAGGTCCTTCCTTGTTTTGAACTGAACTACAAATTCTTGGAGAGGCATAAAAAACTTCTTTCGCTCGTGACAACGAGAAAGCAAGAAAATCCTGTTAATACGGCCCAGAAAATGGCCAGCAAAAGTTCAACCAAACAAGACGGAGAAGCAACAATACACGTATTTACATTTCAAGGTACTTACCTTATATTAATCGCGATGTTAAACTTTCAGTGCTTTTGCTTGGACACTTCATTTCTTTCAGTCTCAAGCAAATGATTTGGAAATTTAAGAAAAGATGTTATAGATAAACGGCTTGTAAGTTCAGTGAAATACCACTATTTATCCTTGACATTAGTTTGAAGCTTGTTTAAAAAGTTTGAAAACAAATGTAAAAACAAGCACAAGGTACAAATAAAGTTGCCAAGGTTCAAAAGTGTACCACTGACCTTGCTTCCTATTCGCTAACGCAATGACACTTCTCAACCTACTTTTGACACTTCTGACAGTTTATTTTATTATTATTTATTTTTTTATTTTATTTTATTTGCCACATAATAATTACAAAAAATATAGGAAAAGAAGAAAAAAAGAAGTGGCGAGGAGACCTAACAGAAACTATAGGAGCTTCGAAGATGGAAAGATTTATAAACTGTTTTCATACTTACTCAACAATTTAATCTTCAGTTTTTTCTTTAAAGAGGAGAGGGACTGAGAGTTGATGACCTTGTTGTCTTAGTGAATTAAAAAACTTAGGCCCTTGAAAAAAAGGGCGAGAAATTCTTCGTGTTTGTACGACAATACGGTAGACGGTAGGCCTGGGAATTTCTTGTATTGTAAGAGTGGAATTGATTGCCTTGAGAGAAATTGTTATTAAACTTTGGAGGTAAGAATGAAGTTTTGCAAGAATACATAAACTGGCCCAGTTGAAGCAAATGGATATCACTAAATTTTAGTATACCGAGGTCCTTAAAGATGGGGTCAGTATGAGCATTGAAAGGTGATTTATTAATTATTCTAATAATGCGCAGGATAACAAGGCGGCGGAGATTGGTTTTATAGGTCGAAGCCCAAACGATATTGCAGTAGTAAAAATAAGGATAAATTAAGGAACAGTAGAGCATACGTAAAGACGATTTAGGAAGAAAGAAGCTGCATCTGATTGACTTCGCAACTTTACTTGCAATGTGTGATATTTCGGACTTCCAATTTAGGTTTTCATCCAAAATTACGCCTAGAAAATTTGTCTCCTTTACTTCAACAGTATTTTGATTATCTCTATACTTATTTGAATATTACAAATTGAAAGCTTTTGTTTTGGTTTAAAGACCATAAATTTAGTCTTTTTACGAAGATTTAGAGAAAGCTTGTTTGCTTTAAACCAGATTGACAGTTTGTCCATCTCCAAGTTTAACATATCTGAGAGATAGTTCAGATCTTTATGTGACATGAATACATTGGTATCGTCAGCGAACAATATAACATTTAATAGATTAGAAGCATTGTTGATGTCGTTAAGTGCAAAATATGAGCCGCATCGTTACAGACGTGACAAAAGTGTCAAATTTGACACAGAGCTTCCTTAGCACCTGCTGATTCATACTGGAGGGTGTGCCCGTTACAAATGGTCCTAATTACAGATGAAGGGGGCGGGCAGGGGGGGGGGGGGGGACTTTCACCTATAATAGCAGATTGAGTTCCCTGTGGTGAGGACTCTTTTTGTCCGATTTGGCTAAAAACAATATTTGAAAGTTTTTAATTTGGTGATGTTTAGTTGTTGTTACACTATTCAAAATAGTTTTACATAATACTGACTACTGCGCAGTCTCCACACGGTAAGTGTGGCCATGTTCACTGTGTGGCTATCAGTGTCACTGCTAAGACTTTCCAGTGATAATGTCATTACATATCAATTTAAACAGATCACAAAGCAAGCTTTGGAAGATATCATACAATAACATAAAACCCAAACATATCACATCCTACACAATAGAATCCCATCTTGGTCAAAAAATCCAAAAGCGGGAGAGTTGGCATCTATGCATTACAGTTCTTCTGTAATTTAAATTCCCCCTAAAAAATTCACTTGCCCATCAGGCAAGTTAAAAACAGAAGAATTAAGAACAGGATTAGCCCAACAGCAAAATCCACTAGCCCCAGGCAAGAGTGAGGGAACGCCTGTAAACATTCTTAACAAAGGGTCGTTCCGGTATACTGGATTCCAGTATACCCTCTTATTGGGCGATACGGACACCTTCTGTTAACACTAGAGCACTAGTGCCAAAATTGATGAGGAATGCAATATTGAGGGAAAGAGACATCTGTTGTCAGATCACGCAAACATCGAAGCTACTATAAACAATGCAATCGAGCATATACTGTATGCGGAATCTTTTTAGCCGCAATAAAAAAGGTTAAATAATGCTTAACAGAGGATCTGTACTTAACTGCATCTGGAACCAAATCCTTTCAGAAACAAACCGCAGGAAATAATAATTGCCCACTATGCATGACTGACCGTCTTAATGTTAGACTCAGAGCGGCAGAAATTAGATTTGCTTAGTTAAAAGAAGGAAAACCTCTGATGTCATTTATTGAAAGCTAACTAAAAGGTCACGTTTCACAATATCAAGCAAACAAAGTGCTGGGCTTGTTAAAGCGTACAGTTGGCAGTAAGAACAAAGAAATTTTCTCTATGCTTTACAAGTCATTGGTGAGACCGATCCTGGAATATGCATGTCCTGTATGGTCACCGCACCTAGCCAAAGATATACTAGCTATTGAAAAAGTACAACGAAGAGCATCAAGAATTGCTCTTGGGCAAAAAAAACTGTGAGATGCAATACGAAGAACGATGCAGATTACTAAATTGGAACTCACTTCAGCATCGACGAGAGTGTGACATGAATACATTGGTATCGTCAGCGAACAATATCACATTTAATAGATTAGAAGCATTGTTGATGTCGTTAAGTGCAAAATATGAGCCGCATCGTTACAGACGTGACAAAAGTGTCAAATTTGGCACAGAGCTTCCTTAGCACCTGCTGATTCATACTGGAGGGTGTGCCCGTTACAAACGGTCCTAATTACAGATGAAGGGGGCGGGCAGGGGGGGGGGACTTTCACCTATAATAGCAGATTGGGTTCCATGTGGTGAGGACTCTTTTTGTCCGATTTGGCTAAAAACATTTGTTTCAAATTTTTAAGTTTTTAATTTGGTGATGTTTAGTTGTTGTTACACTATTCAAAATAGTTTTACATAATACTGACTGCTGCGCAGTCTCCACACGGTAAGTGTGGCCATGTTCACTGTGTGGCTATCAGTGTCACTGCTAAGACTTTCCAGTGATGATGTCATTACATATCAATTCAAAGGAGTGCACCGTCGACCTCGAGTTTATCAGTTATTATTACTGTCACGAGTTATCGATTTAAAATATGGCCGCTTTACCTTTTTCTTCCTTTTTATTAAGCCCTGGGGACGAGGTTGTAAAACACGCCTCTCCAGGAATTATCAACACTCCTTATTTTTTACACATTTGCATTTACAAAGCACTGTATGAGGTCCCTGCATACCTAGACACCTATAAGGAGCTCATTCACTTCAGAGCCCTCGCACCAGAGTTAAATGTTAATGGTAGGTCTATACAATCTTTCTAAAAAAAGGAAGGTCGTCGCATGTGTTACAATTTACAAACAAAATAACTTGAGAAGAGCTGAAAGTTACAGGAACAAGGCCTCTTTTAGCCAACCAATGATGCATCATTTATGAAAATAAATGTAATTTGTTTGAAGAAATTAGGTGAATACCCCGTGGTTACGAAATCTTACGATCACGAATTCCTCAAGAGAAATTCAGTTACCAACTTTTCACAAAATAATGCTGTGGAAAATTACAGAAAATACCAAAGAGCAAGGGTCAACAATAATTATGACCTGGTCCCTTATAATAAAGGAGTGGTCATGATAAAGAAGCACATCAGCCCCAACTTTGACCACTCAAATAGATTTCTGACAGATTACATACCACGAAACTTTGCATTCACTTACGCCTATGTTGCCACAGCAGGAGCCTAGAAATCGGTTCCTAGCCACACCTTGGTTTTATTGCTGAATATCACTCTAAAGAGCTTTACCAAATATTTTGTTAGTAGGGGTGTTTTGAAAATGATTGAAATTTAGAGATGGTGACAAAAACGAACACAAAAAAGTCACAAAACGAGACACATGAAACAATCGCAATCTAATATTCGTGCTACACCGATATGGCTCCTTTGGCTGCCATGATGCAGACGTTATTGGAGATGGAAGTAATATCACAGCTTAAGTCCCGTGTTAGGTATACTGTTTATTACCAGTTTCACGGTTCCTGAGACTTAGGGCCTGTTAACATAAAGGTGGGGGACCCCAGGTAGGTGAGGTAACCTGCTTAGGTGGGGTAAAAACAACACTCCTTTACATGCAATCTTTCAATCCCACCATCCTGAGGTGCACTTTCTCAAGATTATTGAACAGTTGCTAAGCACGTAAACAAGAAAAATGCTGGCAAACCACGTGTTTTTAATGCTCTTCTACACTCACTTGCTGCTCTTGCTACAGCCTTCAGTGTTATGGTTTTCTATTGTTACCGGGGCCCAGCCGAAGGCTGGCACCGGTCTTAAAATGCAGACGGTCCGTTTTTTCAACGTTACATTGTTAGGGATAAATAGCTGACTGAGATATATCGCTGGCTCGTTTCTTTTGCTCACTGGCTCTTGAAATCTTATCCGCCAGTTTGAAAAGCACGATGCATGGAGGACAGTCAAGAGAAAGGTTATAGCTTTTTGTTCCCCAACCTTTACGATGCACTAGTTTATGAGCGAAAATTTAAGAGTGAATATTTGGAGAGACAAATTTACGAGCGATCACTTAAGAGTGAACCTTCCATCGTGAAACTTATCGAGAATAAGAGCGACTTATGAAAGCTATCTACGTTGAGTGAACCTTCCACCGTGAAATTTATCGAGAATCAAAGTGAACACTTATCAAATTCAAAGCTAACTTTATATCATCTTAAAAACCGTGCTACAAGGCGATCTAGACGTGCTCGTGAACCGAGCAGAATTCCATTGCTATTTCTAAGAGGTCTCAACAAGAAGAATAGCATGTTGAAGAAATGTGTCTTCAAAAAGATTTCAACGATTGAGATACCGAAGTGTTCAAAGCTTCATCGCTATGTTAATAAGGTGAGAAAACTTTATCATGCACGATATAAATGTAATAACAAACGCGATCCAAAGATAATTAACTTAAATAAAATGGCTGTACCCAAGAAAGCTTATTTGTTGTCTTTCTTTAGAAGGCATTATCACAGGATAATGAAACTAAAATGTAAAGCACATCGATATTTATCATTGTTTTCTTGCAATTGTGTGAGTCATATGACCAATTATGTGAATTTCAAACTAAGTAAAGATGTTGAGAAGAATCCAGGACCTACTCAATACAACACTGATCATCATGAAGTAATAATTAGACCTTTTATGCAAAATCACAGCTCAACAATGCAGTTGACCTCTCCTATTTCCTCTGAGAATTTGATGCAGTCAAGATTAGGTGAACTTGGTTTACAATCAATAGATGTTGGCGGTGCAGGTGATTGTTTCTTCAGATCTGTATCACATCAATTATAATTATGGCAATAGCAACCATCATATGCGTATACGTACTGCTGAAGTTCAATTTATGAGAGACAACCCAGAGAGATTTATTGAGAGCAATCCTGAAAATTCATGGCTAAGATATTAGAATAATATGTGTATTCAAGGTACCTGGGCTGATGCACTTATCATTCAAGCAGTTGCAGATGCATTAAATGTTATTATACAAATAGTAGAATCTAATCAACGCTTTGCACCACTTATTACTGTTTACCCAGTTCAGGAAAGAAATACTTCCTCTACAATTACTATAGGTCATATTGATGAATGCCGCTATGTATCAACCACTGCCTTACAATCAAATGCCTCCATTTAATGTGCAATGAATTAACAAATGATACTCTGTCATCAATAAATAAGCATTTTATTATGTCCATATATGCAGTTTGTTTCTCTGTCATCAAATCATGCACTTACTGGGATTCTTCAACACTACAGGCTCTCCATGAACATGCATGTTTGTTCTATGAGAAGTGTTATGTAGACCGTGTAGGCAAAATGCCTAGCAATATAACAATCTATGATGCAGAAATCAAAACAAAATACTCACACTTGAATCAGGGCTCTTGAACACAGTGTTATCTTGTTCAGAGTAAGTATTAGCCTCCATAGAGGAGGGGAGAGGGGTGCGAGAGGTTAACTATATCTATGCAATCCCGTGTCCCACTGGGCCCCGGTAAGTTCCACGTAGTGGTTCTCGTTACCTTTAATGATAAATTATGTGAAGCCACCGCCAAAGTGAATTTTGCGCAAATTCGATGTATCACGAATCCGACCTCGACTTGGTTGTAAGGAGAGATTTTCCATGAATTCTTTGCTCGCCTCGAATTTCATATAGCTTTCAAATATTCGCTTTGACGTTGTTTTTAGTAATTCATACTGAATTTTAATAAAGAGGTTTTAGCTCCGCAAAAAGACTCGTGCCATTTTATTGTCCTTTGTTTCATTTGTTTTGTGTTCCGATACAAGCAATCTGATCCTGGTTTTGTTGACAGCCCCTGAAAATAAAAATCATTCACAGGCACGTTGTGGGTGGAGAAAAGAAAAGTTCTGCAAACTGAAAATCTCCAAGCCTGCATAACTGGCCAGATAGTTTTTGTGCTTGAGAGTTTTGGCAGCAAAGCCACAAGAAGTGAGTGTCTCCTCCCTCCCCTGGTATTCTCCACAAGGCTTTATAGCTTCTCTACCAAACTTTGTGCACACTTTCAATCCCGACAGCTACGCAGGCTAAAAATGCCCCCCCCCCCCCCCCCCATCGCTTAAAATTCCAATGCTCCATCCCTAATAAAGTTTAGTAGTTGTTGATGTTGTTGTCCTTTGTCAAAGGATCAGCTAACCCTTCCCACTGCACATGAAGGAAAAAAATCAACATGGCTGACTGAAACACTAACCTTTACCCCCTGCCCCCAACATTAACAAAAGCCGTAGAAGAATAAAAATAACTCCCATACAGTTTATAATATTCCTTTGTTGTTACATACATGTAAATGTACATGAAGTATGAAACTGAGCCATTACCTTTCTTTCAATTTGGTTGCATTTTTTCAAGCCTTTATGGCTCAAACCATGCACCCAAGGCCAATTTTTGGACAGACAAACATCTCACTATATCAATTACGGTATTTGTAAATAACCAATAGAAAAAACACTGAGAACATTAGGCAAGGTTTCTTAAAGCCCTTGCACAGAAATATTCACCCACTACAATGTTGCAGCAACAACTTTTATGTTTACCTGTTTTAAGTATTGGTCTAGTATAATAGTATTTCAAGTCAACATAAAATTTCATTTATATTATTTTAATACTCTTACTCTTACAATGTATGAATAATGATAGGTTTCTAATAACAAATTCTCATTTCAAGACATTCTTTGACTGTAATACTCATCAGGTACCTTAAATCCTTTAAAAACTTTGCTATCTTGGTTGTGCTTCACACATGGACAATTGCTCTCTGCTGTGAAGAAAACAAAGAAAATGATTAACATTAAGTCCTTTGAGGCAAAAATGAATAATATTATTATTTTTGTAGTTGCTTGAATTTTTTGCCTTCCACGTCAAGAACACAAGAAACTCCTAAACGTGTTCTGTCCATCTGTGTTTTCTTACTGTCCATTTTTAACCTTACCATGAGAAACTATGACATTATAAACCAACCCTCAGAAAGAGAGGAAATCATTAATTTTGTACATGTACAGTATTATTTAAGTGCCTGCCAGCTTTCTCCTGATTAAATAGTGTACTAGTACTCATGAGCAAATAACCAAAAGTTAACAAATCAGGGCATGCATTTTACCTTTTTATGCTATAAAAACAAAAACATTGGTGGGGTACAGCTGCTGAATGGCAGATAATTAAAAAAAGTAGTCTGCTTTATATTTATATCACAAGAAATTTGATGCTAATCACTGTTAGGGCTTGTAAAAGGGTTGAAAAACATCACTCAGGTTAATCAAACATAAACTGTTCTAAGAATAACAAAACATGATAAAAAAAGGCCTTTAATGTTAAATAAATTTTCCTCAGTACAATGAAAGGATTGAATTGTAAGGGAAACAGTGTGGAGAATAACAGTTACTACATTTAAAGTGTATTCATCTTCATTAGAGAAATGAAATTTTTCATAGCAAAAGATTTACTTACTTTTGGTCAAAAAAGTCTTGTTTATACACCTGTATCATGTAATGTTAAAGATTCATTCACTATCAATGTGAGCATTACATGTTTTTGTATAAAAATCTTTGTGCTTATATTTATTATACATGTACAGTGGAACCCCCTTGATAAGTAACCAATGCAGGGTAAACAAAATTGGCCATATTACCGGGGCAGTGACAACTGTTCTCTTTTAGACTTTAATGAACAGCTGGAATGTAGTAACTGTGAGAAGTGCTTGGAACTTTCCTTCAGAAAATACAGCCATTAAACTGCCACAAATACATTTTAGTCTGACAACAAAACAAGAACAGGCTCAGCTTACTTAATACTAGGTCAATGAAATTGACATATGTCACAGGCATTTTGAATTTCTAAATTTCAAATGAGTGGTACGGTGGCTCATAAGGACAAAACACTTCCCAGCTGAATCCAAAACACTACCCAGAATCCAAAAACATGTCTCGGAATCCAAAACACGTCCCAGAAAGTGTTTTGTCCTTACATTAAGCCACTAATGGGCTGAAATTATAAAAGATTCTACTGTTTGGGATTTTAAGAGGTGACCGCATTAAGAGGGGTTTTTTTGATAAGAAAATGTATGGCCTTTTTGACAGGCTGAAAAAAAGTGGCCGTAATAACAAGGTGACTGTATTACCGAGGTCGCCTTTTAAAGTGCAGTTCCACTGCAGTACACAAGATTTCCTAGGTGCAGCATGTATCTAGATACTTACCAAAAGAGTTTAAGAAAAACAGAAACTGTCATAAAAACAAGGAACTAGTACATGTATACTAAAAGTACATGTAATTTCAAATCAATGGTGAAATGAACAGCAAAGACGAACAAAAATAAAGAAAAACAATTGATAAGATTCCGATGTTTTAATTCCCGCTCCATTCAACAGACTGGTCAAATACCAGCTTTAATATAATCAATTTTTTGGAAAAAGGATTCTCCAGATGAATTATCAATTTTTATTCTCACTGAAAGGCATGTTACCGTGCTCATTTTATTTACAGGAAACTTGTCAGGTGTATTCGAAAAGCATATATATAATTATATATATATTTACATGTATGTGCAGAATTTACTAAGCAAAACAAACAAATGTATTAATTGAGCCGGATCTCAGATGACAGAAGAAACAACAGGTTTTCCAAACATCGAGTCTAATCAGTTTATAACTTATTCATTATGTCTGGAGTGCAAATTATTTTTAGAAACATTCCTTGCTCTACATGTACTTTGACCCAATCAAAACCAAGTTGCCCAGCTAAAGTTCAAACTCTTCAAAACTAGACTGGCCATAACTGTGTCAACAAAGGCTTCATTCATAAAAATAAACTTTGTTTACATGAATAAGAGGTGCTTTAGTACAACTGAAGGGTAACAGGGTTTTCTTCAAGAGATTGCAAAAGTCTTGGGTAGAAAAATGTTAGTGAAGGCATGGTTGAAATGTTGATCGAGTTTCACAGGTTACATTATTTTTTGCATGACCTTACATGAGACAGTACACATGTAGATTAAGGGTGTATTTTGTAGAAAATGTTTAAACTGAAACTGTAGAATTAGAACATACACAATTACAATCATGTTTGGAGCAATTCTATGCAAATACAGTAAACACCCACGAATAAGAATCTGCAGTGTGGGATTGAGAATCTCCTGGTACATGTCTCCTTTGAGATTGTAAAATTCAGTATAACAACAACATAGTGTACCATACCATATAATTATTACATTGGTAATCAGCTTTGTTACATGTACAACTGTAGAATCACTATATTGTGAATAAATTATATTGTACTTTTAAGACCAAACCAAAGTTTATTTAGGTAGTCAACAAACTATTATCTCCTTCATAAAAGTTACGAGCCTAATTAAAAACCTATTTAGCCTACATGTAAATTACCAATAAGTACTCCAAAATACAAGAACCTAAAATAGTTTAATGTTTTTTTTTTTGGCCAGGCTTCAAAAAAAATGTACTACACAGGTACTAGGTTATTATTGGTGGGCGTTAGTATAATCAATAGCAAATGAAAGGAAAATAATAAATTATGATCAAAGTATATTACATGTATTCTCTCACAGTTACATCTGTCCAACCTTCATTCAATTTTCGGCCTCAAAACAAACAACAAAAACCTGTAGTACACTACAGTCAGCGTCCTAATAACACACACCCTCAAAACGTCTTTTCTCTCATTTGAAACTTGAGTTCCGTGCACATCGATACACTGCTTCCATTGTTTCCCCCCATGCTCTACAACAGAAAATAGTTATTTCACTCGACAAGCAAAAAATGGCAAGAACGAACCTCGTTCCTAGGTTCTCTCTCCTACCCATCGAGAGACCCTGGTTGGGTCTGGTTTTGTGTCTCCTAGAATCTGGGAGATTACAAACAAACGATTTCGGGGAGGGGCAGATAAGTGTGAGATTTGTCTCTGCAGAGCGTACAGTAGATGGAAAGTGCAGCCACGAAACTGTGTACCTGACCTTGTCTTAAGGGTCACGACTAGTCAAAACATAACCTCAAACACTGTAAATAAAGCACAAAATCCTTTGAAAGCAAAAGTGTACTGAACCTTAGAATATCTGGATGTTAAGCTATCGGGGATTCTTTGGCACATGCAGATGAAATTGTGGATTCACCACTTCTGCAGTCATAAATAATTTGCGCAGTGGTACATTCAAATCGATCAAAATGCATTGGATTTGAATTACCATGCCAATGTTGTGGAGGCCACATTAGAAAACAGATGTATGTGTTTTCAAGACTACAATTCTATAGTTTGAAAGGGCGCTGAAAAGATGTATTGAGCGTAATTGCCATCCTCTAACACCAACCTTGAAAATGAATTAATACAAATGTAGGTCGAAGCAACAGGACTTACACTGTAGAGAGAATACGCCGCCCAGACACAGTTTGATCGTTCAAATGAAAAGAGGTAAACAGAATCTTGAAAGAGTAATACTATATTTTTATCTACAGCTCTGTGTCTTTCAGCTTTTTTTGTCATCGTTTAAAATCAACCGAATGGCCGTAAATTTGTAAGCACCTTTGTTAAAAATATGGTTTGCATGACTGCCAACCGTTTATTGTTCCTACATGTATTTTTATTTTTCTTGAGGGTTACATGTAGGCATACTTAGCTTTAGAGGATTTTAAGAAATCACTGGGCTGCATGTGCTTTTATAAAAAGTTTTCATAATAATGGACCATGTACAAGAAAGCCTTTCGCTTTGAAGGTTACGTCGTCTGTTTTGTCTCTGTTTATACTGCATGATTTCCTGTTGTCATCCGTCATGTGGTGGTCATCCTTTGCATTTGTTTGTAAACACTATAATACGTGTATTATAAAATTATATCTCTATCTACCACTAAAAGAGATACATTTTTATATTGAATTCTCTGCTCCTGAAGTGCTAAGACTGCGAATGGTATAGGTTTTGCAGTATACTGATTCGGCCTGATTACCAGCAGCCGCTGTCAGGGAAACATTCAATGCAAGTTTAACATAGAGGGATTTTCCCTTCAATTTAAACACACTTGTGTAGAACTCAAGATTTTGATTTTTATTAGCGATTGGTGTCGTCAGTTAGCCAGAACACAAGTTTTTTATTTCTCTTAACTTGTTTATCTAGTGGCAGTTCTGTTTAAGCACAAATTTCCCATGGTTTCCATTATACACACAGGAAAAAATTGCAGAAAATCATTAATGTAAAATCGAATGGGATTTCATCAATTCCCAAGGAAAAAAAACATAAATGTTAAAGTTGGACACTTACCATTAATGTTTTTTTTTGAAAATTTACATAAATGTTAATTACAAATTCCACTGATGGTTAGTGCCAACTTACCACTGATGGTTTTATGTAATGTATCATTGATGTTAAATCGTTTTCAAACATTGATGGTAATTCAAATTAACACTAATGTTTGTTAGTCTTTTAACATGAAGGTTATTTTAATGTTCTATTATTGGGATATTGCCTCTTCCCATGAAGAAAAACCCATCAATGTTTATTGCTCTTTTAATTGCATACATGGTAGGAATTAAATTACTATAAATGGTAATTTATCAACCATTATTGGAAAATAGCTTAACCTCAGATGGTAATTCAAATGATAACATCATCTTTTATTGTAGTTTTAACATTCAGGTTATTTTAATAGTGTTATTGAGAAATTGCCACTTACCATGAAGGAAAACCCATGGTAGGAATCAAATTGCCATAAATGGTAATTTATAAACCATCATTGGGAATTAATAGCTTAATGGTAATTCAAATAACAATGTTTTTTTTATGTTCAGATTAATTATTTGAACGTACTAGCTGTCATTGGAAAATTTTCATTTCCCATGATGAAGGAAAACCCATCAATGTTTATTTATATTGTTGTTAACATGAATGATTGGAATAGAATTATTATTTTGAAAGGTAATGTAAAATCAGTCATTGAGAATTAGCAATCTCCATTCTCACTTGTGATATTTTAGTTCCCATCAAAAGAAATTTGAAAACATCCAAGTGGATGCCATTTTGAAAACTGCTAGCCTTCAATGCTATAATCACCGCGCGGTGATTATAGCGGGATAGTGCGAAGCTCCTAGCCAATCACAGCGCTCTATTTTCGATAGTCATCGATGTAATTATACTAAAGTAAATTAACTTCTTAATAATCCACTGCACTGAATTTTTTTTTTGATATAGTCATCATGGAAATCGCCAATTTCACAAAGCTAAGGTTAAACTTCTAACAGTTCACCATTAAAACCAACCATAATCATCCAAGGCTATAAACTTTCAACTTTTAATGATACATTAACAAAGGATACAAGTGTGCAATAATCAGTTCTGCTATAGTGGTACAAGTAACAAAAGTCGTGACAATATCACCTTTATGTTAAGAAAATTACCCCAAAAACCAAAAACATCTTTGGGCATTTGTAGCTTTGAAGAAGATCAGGTTCATCAAAAGCACAAGACAAGTTGTTCAATGTATCAGAATTTATATGGTCGCTATCTGAGAGTGAAAAGTCGAGGAGTTCAGTTCCTGGTAAATGAGATAACAAACATTTAGTGCATAACCAGTTGTTGACGTACTTTCACTGATTATATTCCTTAGGTGATACTCCTCCGCATTTAATGTGAGTTTGCGAGTCACATTCAATACACTGTACTGCTCGATGATTCTTGGCAACTGCTCTGTTGCAAACTTGACATTTATCTGGGCCTGGGTTGGTTGATACATCACCGCTTATCAATAAATGCGCCTGTTGAAAGCTAGCAGATGAGTTCCTGTAGTAATAAATTCGTGCTGAATAAAATCCTTTTCTTGAATAGATTGTACGGTTGCACTGTTGAATGTCCCCCATCCAAGGTTGCTCAAATGCGACATAATTTGAACCAATATTATGCTGACGATTTAGGAAACTGTTGCTTGAATCATTATTACTTGAAAAGACCAGATAAATAGCCAATAGGAATTATAAATCAGTGACAGTTTTCAGCGATTCAGAGCGCTTGATACTGCGTCCGTTCAACAATCCGCCTTTAAAATAACGTCGATTTGGGTGCAAAATATATGGACTCTTGCTGCTGGAAAGTCCGCGTGAATTTGAACTGATCCAACGGAACTTCATTTTTCGCTTTTCTATTGGTTCAAAAGATGCACGTGACGACGGGAGTCCCTTTGTGGGAGACTGGTAACTAGTCAGCTCAACCATCAAATATGGCGGGCACTCCGTTTGGTGATCGAGGTTAGTAAGCCTAAAAAGCGGTGGTTTTAGGTGCTGAAGAAAAGAATCCAAAGCTTTTGAGGTGTCAGCAGCAAGCGAAAAAATTCGCATTGTTTTTTTGCAAGAAACGATGGCCTTACTTACAAATCTTCAACGAAAGACTTGTTGTCGTCATTGTTTGTACTAGCTCAGGTACAAGAAGACACTTTGAATATCCCAGTTGCTTACTACACTTGTGGGTCAAAAGGCTTTTTCTCCGATAAAAAAATTCACACAAAATATGCCAGAATTTACGAAGCTAACTTTGCGATCGCTGAGGTACATGTAGACTTCAGCATTATGAACAGTGAATAGGTAACTCGAGCAGAGGCCCTTCGATCTTCCACGATAAATCACAGCTATGGAATCCAAGGTGTGTTGTTTACTAAAGAGTGTTGTATGTGATCAGGCAAATCAATTGGAGAATGGACATTTAGGGAAAATGACTTCAATGCAGTAACAAATTACTATGCACATGGTTTGCATACACTGAATACCTGCAGTCTACTACTAGTATTAAAACACGGGAATAGTTGCAGTAGAAGTGAACAGGCCCAAAGACAATTTCCTGGAATGCAATTTTGTGTGCGGCAATTGGAGAATGGAATGGGAACACTTGGGAAATGATGCCTTTTATGTAGATAGTATGTGCCCAATAACTGTCAGCTAAACAACAAAATACTTTACCAGTAACACCATAATGACAGATGTAATTAATCCCCTGTAAGGAATACCAGTACTAGAATTTTGCATCAAAAATGTTAATTTATGATACCAAAATGTAGTCATTACCTCTTTTATTGGAAATGCTGGATTTGTTGATGTACTGTTCTATCAGTGGCTAAAGCATTTAGTTGGATGGGTAAAATACCAATATTGCTGGGAAATGGTTTATACCAAGAATGGTTTGGGAGAAAGAATCTCAAAATACAAGCATGGTCTTTGGAATTCACATGAATGCTTTTAAAGTTTGACACAAGCCATTTATGTTTTAATCTGTACATTAATGGTTTTTCAACTCATGGAGACAAACCAAAGTATCATTAACATTTACGTTCTTTTCTAATAACATCAATGGTTTGTACTGATGTATTATCCCATAAATGTTTAATGGTGTTTACATAAATGGGTAACATATAAACATTGTTGGGAATTGATTACACCAAGAATTGTTTTGCAAAAATAAAAATAAAAAACATTCATGGTATTTTAAAACCACAATAATGATGTATTATCCCATTAGTGTTTAAAGATATTTACATAGATGGGTAACATATAAACATTATTGGGAATTGATTACACCAAGAATGGTTTCATAAATTACACATTAATGGTATTTTAAACCCACAACAATGGTTTTATTCTGTATAAAATACCATTCATGGCTATTACTGTAAACCCATCCATGACTTCTAGACTGTTTATGTTGATTGTTAAAAAAACATTCAGAAATTTGAAATAACATTAATGTTTTTCCACTCAAAAAAATTAATTCCCTATAAAAACCATTAATGGTTTTTAACAATGAGTGGGAATTTCAAAAAAACCTTTGATGTGTTTTTGCAATTTTTTCCTGTGACAGTAGTTGTAGAGTTAGCAAATGTATCTTGCTCTTGTGGACCCTTGTGATCATTGTGTGAACGAGACACAAAATTGAGAGACGAAGGATTCTTCCCTCAAAATTAATTTTCTTCTGGAGACACGTGACCAGACGCAACCATGGTTTCTCTCTCTCTCTCTCTTTTTCTCGCTCCGCAGGAATGGGGGGGAGAGAACCCTGGGAACAAGGTTGGCAAAGGACATTTTCAAATAATGAAGGGGTTTCCAATTTTGCTGAGATGGAGGATTATTATAATGTTGAAGCAAAATGGACAATGGCTGAATAAAATAGCCAAAACACTCTTTCTCTACAGTCTACATGTATACAAAGATTTTCAGGTAGCTAAGATTAATTTGTGATTGTACAAAAACACAAGGCGTGAGACATCTGCAAAGGAATAAGTCAAAGAAACGAAAGATAGGTATCAGCAGAGAAAATAAATCATATTATTGTCTTTTGAAATGCGACTTCTTTTCACAAAGTGATTTAACATTGAATGGATGTGGATTTGTTAAGTTCTAGAACTTCTTATCATTTGTCATCAAAGAGAACCAAGAGCTCTATCTTATGTCAAGTGCAAGTCTTTGTTCTTCGAGTGAAACACTAAGAGAACTTTCTCAATTTAATAATAAAATGGTGACAGTACACACAACTTATTAAATTAACTTAAGCTAGCATGAGGTCTTCTTGCAATCAAGTATTAAACATCACTTGTCAGTCAATGAAACATTCATAAGACAAAGAGATACAAATGTAAACTCATTAGCAAATCAATGATAGATTCTCTCTGTGCTTCGAACTCCATACTCGATACGCAGCCTGTACATAGCTTGGTTTTTGCAATAAAAATTCCATTGGAAGAGCTAACTAGTAAATTGGTCTCTCATAAAGTTGATGGAGCGACCGATTCTTCTGTTGTGCTTTAATTTATTGCCATCCAGATCAGAGCATGGGAATGGCAATGATGCTAAGAAAAGAAGCATCATTCTTTAATTTCTACTTTCTCTTCTACTTCTTGATGCTCTATAATATTTTATTATTCATTCAAAATATTTCCGCGATTCTGATTGGCTAAAAGGACACGTTTAATTCACCATAACCAGTTACTGATGACCACATTTGGAAGAATTTTGACTTTAACGAGGGAATGACATCAAAAATGCAGCGTTTTCGCAGGTTAAGGCACCGTTAACCGAGTAGACCTGGGGACGAGGTTGAGTTGTTTTGATTGTGAACTTGAAAAATGGTGGACATTTCACTCGTTTCAAGAGTAAGAACAAGGTGGAAAAGTAGATTAAAACATGGCAAGAACAGCAAGAAGACAACTCGAAGGGCGACATCTGCTATTTGACGAATATTTGCGGAGCTGGACAAACCTAAACGTACACTATCGAAGATGAACTGAACATCGATGGATCGATGGAGGTAAGCATGTCTTAGCTACGTTTTCAAACTAGGAATTATTTTGAATGAATAATAAAACAGTTATTGAATTTGGCTTTCGTATCATAATTATGAAGAATTATGGAGATCTCGGAGGGTGTTATCCGTCGAGGCCGTAGGCCGAGGCGGATAACACCCTCCTCGATCTCCATAATTCTTCATAAGATACTCAGCCTCATTCATTAACTGTTAAGTACACAACTATAACCTCCATAATTATGTTTACAAGCATCATAAATGTTGATGAAAGCAACAATATAAGGGTTGTAAATCCCTAAAAGAGCAAGTGAAAACAGGACCATGGACCCATGCAAGCTACAGCAAGAATGGTGAAAAAGCAATGCAGTGTAGGTTTACATTAGGAAAACAACAAGTTTGCACATACTATCACACTTTTTCGTACATTTTATCGCTATCACTATACAACTACATGTACCACACACAACTTCCTAAATTGTTTCATGTTTTACACTTTTGTGTCTGTATGAATGACACAAGACAAAAATTTTCTTCTTGTTTCTCTGAACTTAGATACATGTACATGTACAGTCCTTGAGATTTCAACTAGAGAAAAGCTTGCCAACATTTAGCAAATTGCACAAGATGATGACTTTTAAAAGGCCGTCGATAAAATCCGGAACATGGAACATTCCGGAACATGCCGGAACATTCTGGAACATTCCGGAACATCCCGGAACAAGAAAAAATAAAATAATTTTCAAGAAAAAAATAAATAAACAAAATAAAATAATAATAATGATAATAAAATTTTTGTAAAAATAAATAATAACAAAATAGCAACAACAACAAAAAAAACAACGAAAAATATGGAAATAAGGAAAAAGAAACTGGTATCATCTCCGAGTATGAGAAAACAATATTTTGTCGCAATTAATTTGTTTGGCGATTGAGAATTCAAACTATATTAAAATAAGAAGAGCTTAGGGGCTCGTCGCTCTGGACTTTAGTGGATAAGATTCACATTCGCCGTAAATAGTTGTAGTGGCAGTGGTAGTTTCTAACTGTTATCAGTTAGCCTGAATTTTAGCTGTCTCCCGAGTCGCAAGTTGAGGACTGGCGATCGACGCTGTCAAAGTGATTTGGGTATCCTCTGACGGCAAAACTGGTGAGAGCGAAGTTATTTGAGAGATACTTTTGTAGTGTATTCATATTTATCTGCTAATTCGAATGCTTTGCTAACGTGTTTGTTTCTTTAAATTTTGTGATGTTCCCTGGATTTTAGTGAACAAGATTTCATTTTGGAAACAGTAATGCGTAGCTATTCTCGGCGACAAGACTTCACGACGGAACCAAATGCTCCAAAGTAGATATATTTAGCAAGGTGGAACACAAAAACAAACAAACAAAGACGAACGGCTCGCCTTTCCTTTCTATTCACCTTTGACCCGGACATGTAACAAACGGATACTGTAATATTCAGTGAATTTAGCTGAAAAATAGTGTTTCAAGTGTCTTCGATAAATTAGGCATGGGATCGAAATATATGGGGGAACAGCGTTTCACTTGAATTTCAGCCGTCTCCACGAGTCGCAAACTCCTCTTGCGACTAGAGGAGACGTCTGAAATATTAGGCTGACTGTAAACAGTATAGAAACTACTACGAATTTCTCTACGCAATTGCATAAATTACGTTAACTGCGACGATCATTTCTTCAGTTCATTTCATTTCAGCAGTTCACATATGATTCATTTCATAAATCATTAACAATATGAGTATTGTCCACTAAAAGGCAGGAGCTCCTAGGCTCTTCTTAAGTTGACAGAGTCTAGTCTGTAAGTAATTCATGTCAACCTCAAGAAAGCAAAGCACCTCAAGTAAGCAAATGTCGGTTATATATATAAGGAGACTATATGTTGGCTTGAAATGAGTTACTTACCGACTTGGCTTGACTTGGCTCCTTTGTGGGGAGGAGCGTTGCGTGACAAACCTAAAAACGGCTGCGAAGGAGACTACCCTTCTCGTGACCCATTTTAATACAGTTTGAATTTAGAAGCAAGCCTTCACTCATTACTGTCATTTGCATGGACCCTCAATCGCCCAACAAATTAATTGCGACAAAATATTGTTTTCTCATCCTCGGAGATGATACCAGTGTCTTTTTCTTTATTTTTTTTTCTTTTTCTTTTTGTTGTTGTTGTTGTTGTTGTTATTTTATGTTATTACTAATTTTAAAAAAAATATTTCATTTTTTTTATTTTCTTTCTTTATTTTTTTTATGAATTTTTTTTTTATTTTTTCATGTTCCGGGATGTTCCGGCATGTTCCGGAATGTTCCATGTTCCGGTTTTATCGACGGCCCTTTTAAAACAGTGCAAATTTACTTCTTAAGTACTGATCCTAAATGTATATTTAACAATTTACCAATATTGAAGTTCCCTGATATTTACAAATTATGAACTCATTTCAAATTGGAAAGTTTATGCGTTTTTATGAAATTGGCCTGCTTCCCAATGTATTTAATCATTATTAATCACTATATTAGTAGAAATTCTAATACTTTCTACATTATTTCCTGCCCGAACAAATATAAGACTTTTTGGTGTAAGATTTCAGGGTCCAAAATGTTTCAATTTACAAAGTGCTGCTACTATCTCTCTTTTTAAATCTACATTGAAAGCATTTCTCCTTAGCTGATTCTCCAGTGCTCCAGTGATTCTTTATAGCACCAGTTGTTGTATGTTTAATAAAGTTACATGTACTTTTTTTTTGAACAGGCACCTAGAAATTTTGCTCCGTCTCCTAACTTCTTATTTTAGGACCAACATAGTTTCTTAGGCAGCAGCCTTGATGCAATGTATTGAATGACTGTATTTTTCTGGCAAATACAAACATTGTAAATGAAATGAAACTGAAACTGAAGCTACAGTACCTAATAACATAACATTCCATGACTGTACACAATGCACTTACATGTATCCAGTGTACTTCAAAATATTACTGTCATAATTTGGGCTCTCGTGCAACAGAATAAGAGCACTGTGTGAAAATGCAAAACTGATGTCACACAACACATCAGAGATGTAATGTCAGTTTTATAGAATTCTCCAGTACTATACAAGGTGTAGATTCAGGGTGCAAAGAAAGTCAGTTTTACAGCTTGCCATTCGGCCAAGCTGTAGCTTGCATGTACTAGCCCGAAAGACATTTCAACTAGTCCGAAAAAAATTTGATGAGCAGGATTGATTATAGTTCTTCTGTAATTTAAATTCCCCCTAAAAAACTCACTTTCCCATCAGGCAAGTTAAAAACAGAAGAATTAAGAACAGGATTAGCCCAACAGCAAAATCCACTAGCTCCAGGCAAGAGTGAGGGAACGCCTGTAAACATTCTTAACAAAGGGTCGTTCCGGTATACTGGATTCCAGTATACCCTCTTATTGGGCGATACAGACACCTTCTGTTAACACTAGAGCACTAGGAATGCAATATTGAGGGAAAGAGACATCTGTTGTCAGATCATGCAAACATCGAAGCTACTATAAACAATGCAATCGAGCATATACTGTATGCGGAATCTTTTTAGCCGCAATAAAAAAGGTTAAATAATGCTTAACAGAGAATCAGTACTTAACTGCATCTGGAACCAAATCCTTTCAGAAACAAACCGCAGGAAATAATAATTGCCCACTATGCATGACTGACCGTCTTAATGTTAGACTCAGAGCGGCAGAAATTAGATTTGCTTAGTTAAAAGAAGGAAAACCTCTGATGTTGTTTATGCAAAGCCAACTGAAAGGTCACGTTTCACAATATCAAGGGCTTGTGGGTCACGTCTAGCCTGTCAACACTTTGTTTCACAATTCAGTCAAACTGTAGAACTTTCATGTCACAGCTACGCAGTCGACGGTCAATTAAGGGTGGAAAGAGCTCTGTAAGGGAATGTTTACAGGCGTTCCCTCCCCCTTTCCCCCTCTAGTCTCCCCTCGTTTTTTTTTTTCTTCATGAATTTTTCTCACGCACTCTACTATATGAACGCCTGGAACAGGTTAATTCTTCGGTGACTATAACGACGAGCACATACAGTTAATTTGAAAAATGATAAAGACAATCGTTAATGGATTACCTTCCAAATTCAGGGGGAAAAATCATATATATAAGAAATCGGTAAGAACACACAACTGTATAGATTAGTGCATGTAAGCTTATGAACAATTTTAGCTTCTACGGCGTATCAAACGCGAAAATACAACCATACCTTTAGAATTTCTGCACGGCCTCCCATTGCAAAATCGTAGCAAATCATCTTAGACAACTCTAGGGTAAAAACTTTAGGAGAATTGCAAAAATAGCGATCTCCCACGATCTCTTATCCTCCATTTAACCGCCATTTGCTGGCACAAATTCCTTGGCACAGCGTCCGCCTAGGCCTTCTCAGTCAAGAAGCAGCAAGATGCACGCACTGCGCATAAGCGAAAAATTCAACATCCTGTCACTTCGTATTTCCGGTTATTAGGGAAACATAAAATTCCCTTCGCGCGAAATTTAAAAACAAAAAGCAAGAAACTAAACCAAAAGATAAAGAAAAAAACTGTTTCTTTGAAAAACTCATTCATTTTTCGAGTGTCAGGCTTTTGCACTGAGGGGTTTTCTGTTTCCACCAACGCTGTAAATGGTGTGTGGAGTTTGTACGTCGCTAGCGCTCGACAAGACCAATTTGTTTTTACTGTCCATTTTTAACCTTACCATGAGAAACTATGATATTATAAACCAACCCTCAGAAAGAGAGGAAATCATTAATTTTGTACATGTACAGTATTATTTAAGTGCCTGCCAGCTTTCTCCTGCTTACACTAGTGTACTAGTACTCATGAGCAAATAACCAAAAGTTAACAAATCAGGGCATGCATTTTACCTTTTTATACTATAAAAACAAAAACATTGGTGGGGTACAGCTGCTGAATGGCAGATAATTAAAAAAAGTAGTCTGCTTTATATTTATATCACAAGAAATTTGATGCTAATCACTGTTAGGGCTTGTAAAAGGGTTGAAAAACATCACTCAGGTTAATCAAACATAAACTGTTCTAAGAATAACAAAACATGATAAAAAAAGGCCTTTAATGTTAAATAAATTTTCCTCAGTACAATGAAAGGATTGAATTGTAAGGGAAACAGTGTGGAGAATAACAGTTACTACATTTAAAGTGTATTCATCTTCATTAGAGAAATGAAATTTTTCATGGCAAAAGATTTACTTACTTTTGGTCAAAAAAGTCTTGTTTATACACCTGTAATACATGTAATGTTAAAGATTCATTCACTATCAATGTGAGCATTACATGTTTTTGTATAAATCTTTGTGCTTATATTTATTATACATGTACAGTGGAACCCCCTTGATACAGTCACCAATGCAGAGTAAACAAAATTGAGCATATTAACAGGGTGGCCATATTACCGGGGCAGTGACAACTGTTCTCTTTAATGAACAGCTGGAATGTAGTAACTGTGAGAAGTGCTTGGAACTTTCCTTCAGAAAATACAGCCATTAAACTGCCACAAATACATTTTAGTCTGACAACAAAACAAGAACAGGCTCAGCTTACTTAATACTAGGTCAATGAAATTGACATATGTCACAGGCATTTTGAACTTCTAAATTTCAAATGAGTGGTACGGTGGCTCATAAGGACAAAACACTTCCCAGCTGATGTCTTTTAGTATAAATACGGCCAGTTTACTTTCTACTCAGCAGCCTCTTTGCTTTTATAAAAAAAATTTAATGTTCGAATTCCAGTCCGGTTTAAACGTTAGCAACGCGCACAGCCACTGAATGAAAACAACGATCACGATCAAGTTCTTTAAAACCGACCAGACGCGCGCGACCTACCATTGTTATGGTAATCAATTATGTTGAGGGTGTTAACGTTCTTGTGACAGTCTTCGCACTGAAGGTGTAAGTGCTTAACCGAGCGATCGCTTTGATTATCACAAAGACTGATTAAATTATGGGACAGAAATTTTACTGTTTGCAGCTCCTCGTGTAGCGGTCTAGTATGTGCAAGCAACCAAGTATATTGTTGTAGTTAATTTTCTATCTCTTTTTGTTTTCCTTTTGTTTTTGGGTATGGTAATGTATGCTATTTGTAATTTTGAGCTTACAATCAAGAAACCTTGATATATGTACATCTTTAAAAGCTTCGTCTATTAAGCGTTATTTAAGACGTAAAGTGAGATATGAGATCACTAGCTAAACGCATAATCATCACTCAAAAGAATGATAAAATGGCGTCCTTTAACGACGCTACAGTTAGTTGACAACGATTTTAATTCCTCATTGAACTCAGAGCTAAAATAGCCTGCGTAGCACGCCCCGGTCTCTTTTTAGGGCGAAGGGGGCGTGTTCCTCTCGCTCGCCTCGCGTCCCCTTATGATAACCAAGAAAGTAATCGGCACCAATGCCACGCAGGTTAAAACTACAATCTAAACAATGTACTTGTTGCAATGCATGTCAATTGCACAATAACTGCACAAAATCAAGTTTCTATATACGAGCTTAGTAGAAATGTAACAGTACATATAGCGTTATACTGGTCAAGTTTTACAAAAAGGTGGTTACCAATATTGGGACGTGGCCGTCACGCAAGCTACCATCGGCTTAGCACATGGAGAAATTCAAAAGTAAAGCGTCTTAATACAAGACAAAAGCTACAAAAGCAATGTCACAGAAAGGCCACTGAAAGCTTTATATATATAAAAAAGTTCATATTATCAAAAGTATTTTTGATGGGATTTATACAAAAACATAGAAGAAAGCTATGTCGGAACTCTCGCGCGTAATTTACGTTGCGGCAAAAAGTGAAACTTGTTTCAACCAATCAGAAGGACTCCGAGTAGTGACACCTCATTAGTCATTCTCTTGATATGAAATGTCTACGCTCGTTAGTCAGACGTCGTTTCGCGGGGGGAACCAGTAGTGGTGCTGCGAAAGGTCGACCATTTTCAGGCCAACAGTAGATAGTCGGTTTTTTTTTTATCAAAATAAGTAAAGAAATCGGTAAAGCGTGGCGTAAGAGTCTTACGCGCGAGAAGCGCGTGAGCGTCACACACCAGTAAGGCGTACTTGAATACGAAAAAATGCGGACTGTTTTGCAGTCTAGACGAACAGACAATCAATATTAAAACTTTCAATACACTGTGGTTTTTAGGAATATTTTGTTACTTCACAATATATCACTGTTATAGTGTCATGCTTTAGAAGGTGTTACAAAACTTATTCCCTCAAAAAAAAATCAAATAGAAAAATCTAAAAACTAGAACTGTTTGCCGACTGAATTTTTTTAATTTTTGAATTTTTTTGTGTTGGTGTGGGAATTTGAAAATTCAATCATTGCTTTAAGGTGTCGCTAGGCGAATGAAGATGATTTTTCTTAAAGCATTTCAACAAAATTGTTCCTTAATTAAAGAACGGGGTCGGGTTGTTCGAAGCTGGGTTAAGCTGTACATGAAGTATAAAACTGAGCCATTACCTTTCTTTCAATTTGGTTGCATTTTTTCAAGCCTTTATGGCTCAAACCATGTACCCAAGGCCAATTTTTGGACAGACAAACATCTCACTATATCAATTACGGTATTTGTAAATAAACAATAGAAAAAACACTGAGAACATTAGGCAAGGTTTCTTAAAGCCCTTGCACAGAAATATTCACCACTACAATGTTGCAGCAACAACTTTTATGTTTACCTGTTTTAAGTATTGGTCTAGTATAGTATTTCAAGTCAACATAAAATTTAATTTATATTTAATACTCTTACTCTTACAATGTATGAATAATGATAGGTTTCTAATAACAAATTCTCATTTCAAGACATCCTTTGACTGTAATGCTCATCAGGTACCTTAAATCCTTTAAAAACTTTGCTATGGTTGTGCTTCACAACTGGACAATTGCTCTCTGCTGTGAAGAAAACAAAGAAAATGATTAACAATTAAGTCCTTTGAGGCAAAAATGAATAATAATTTATTTTGTAGTTGCTTGAATTTTTTGCCTTCCACGTCAAGAACACAAGAAACTCTTAAACGTGTTCTGTCCATCTGTGTTTTCTTTACTGTCCATTTTTAACCTTACCATGAGAAACTATGACATTATAAACCAACCCTAAGAAAGAGAGGAAATCATTAATATTTTGTACATGTACAGTATTATTAGTGCCTTCCAGCTTTCTCCTGCATACACTGTACTCATGAACAAATAACCAAAAGTTAACAAATCAGGGCATGCACTTTACCTTTTTATGCTATAAAAACAAAAACATTGGTGGGGTACAGCTGCTGAATGGCAGATAATTAAAAAAAAGTAGTCTGCTTTATATTTATATCACAAGAAATTTGATGCTAATCACTGTTAGGGCTTGTAAAAGGGTTGAAAAACATCACTCAGGTTAATCAAACATAAACTGTTCTAAGAATAACAAAACATGATAAAAAAAGGCGTTTAATATTAAATAAATTTTCCTCAGTACAATGAAAGGATTGAATTGTAAGGGAAACAGTGTGGAGAATAACAGTTACAGTGGTGTACTACATTTAAAGTGTATTCATCTTCATTAGAGAAATGAAATTTTTCATAGCAAAAGATTTACTTACTTTTGGTCAAAAAAGTCTTGTTTATACACCTGTAATACATGTAATGTTAAAGATTCATTCACTATCAATGTGAGCATTACGTGTTTTTGTATAAATCTTTGTGCTTATATTTATTATACATGTACAGTGGAACCCCCTTGATACAGTCACCAATGCAGGGTAAACAAAATTGGGCATATTAACAGGGTGGCCATATTACCGGGGCAGTGACAACTGTTCTCTTTAATGAACAGCTGGAATGTAGTAACTGTGAGAAGTGCTTGGAACCTTCCTTCAGAAATACAGCCACTAAACTGCCACATATACATTTTAGTCTGAAAACAAAACAAGAACAGGCTCAGCTTACTTAATGCTAGGTCAATGAAATTGACATATGTCACGGGCATTAATTTTTGAATTTCTAAATTTCAAATGAGTGGTACGGTGGCTCATAAGGACAAAACACTTCCCAGCTAAATCCAAAACACTTCCCAGAATCCAAAAACATGTCTCGGAATCCAAAACACGTCCCCGAAAGTGTTTTGTCCTTACATTAAGCCACTAATGGGGTGAAATTATAAAAGATTCTACTGTTTGGGATTTTAAGAGGTGATTGCATTAAGAGGGTTTTTTTGATAAGAAAATGTATGGCCTTTTTCCAGGCCGAAAAAAAGTGGCTGTAATAACAAGGTGACTGTATTACCGAGGTCGCCTTTTAAAGTGCAGTTCCACTGCAGTACACAAGATTTCCTAGGTGCAGCATGTATCTAGATACTTACCAAAAGGGTTTAAGAAAAACAGAAACTGTCATAAAAACAAGGAACTAGTACATGTATACTAAAAGTACATGTAATTTCAAATCAATGGTGAAATGAACAGCAAAGACGAACAAAAAATTAATAAAGAAAAACAATTGATAAGATTCCGATGTTTTAATTCCCGCTCCATTCAACAGACTGGTCAAATACCAGCTTTAATATAATCAATCTTTTTGGAACAAGGATTCTCCAGATGAATTATCAATTTTTATTCTCACTGAAAGGCATGTTACCGTGCTCATTTTATTTACAGGAAACTTGTCAGGTGTATTCGAAAAGCATATAATTTATATATATTTACATGTATGTGCAGAATTTACTAAGCAAAACAAACAAATGTATTAATTGAGCCGGATCTCAGATGACAGAAGAAACAACAGGTTTTCCAAACATCGAGTCTAATCAGTTTATAACTTATTCATTATGTCTGGAGTGCAAATTTTAGAAACATTCCTTGTTCTACATGTACTTTGTCAGACCCAATCAAAACCAAGTTGCCCAGCTAAAGTTCGAACTCTTCAAAACTAGACCGGCCATAACTGTGTTAACAAAGGCTTCATTTATAAAAATAAACTTTGTTTACATGAATAAGAGGTGCTTTAGTACAACTGAAGGGTAACAGGGTTTTCTTCAAGAGATTGCAAAAGTCTTGGGTAGAAAAATACAGGGTGTCCCAAAAGTTCGTTCATCTAATTTCGTGCACTATAACTTTTTATCAAAACTTTATTTTTACATGAAATTTCTAGAAGATGTTTATTTCTCTATCAAGTACATGTATTCAGAATTTCAGTAACTGGCATGCCCTTTTTGTTTTTGTTTTTTTATCACATTCTGTAGCCATTGCGGTATGAGGTGGGATACAGCTTGTAGACCCACAAATGATCCATTTTGAGCTTTTTTATCACCTTGTGCGCAGGATCCATTTCAACCTCCAAACAACATTTGTTTAGTTTTGGCAGCTGAAAAAATATATTTTGGGCATTCATCCAAAAAAGATAATAATCCTGGCTCCCTTCTACAGTTAGGGTTTTTGTACTTCTTTACAAATTTGAAACGAGCTGGGCATTAATTGGCAGAGTAAGCAGAGGTTTTTTTGCCATCTCACTGGGCCTCTAATTTTAAGCATTTTAAACAGCTTTTCATGACCCTTTTATTTGGCTTGCTAACTATGTGAGACTGAGCTTCCTTGTCGAGTCTCTTATTTTGTATCTAGCCTTCTTTAAAACTATTTTAGCTACTTTATTCAGGGCTTTTGGTCTTCCCCTTCATTTCTCCATGATCATTCTACCACCCAACATTCGGATTTTTCCAATTTTAGCAATTTCTACAACAGATAAGACAGTAAATCGAAGTATACAGGCTTATGCTTGCACGCAACTGAGCGTTTTTGCTTTAAGGGTGTTTATCTTTCGTGATATTAAAAAAAAACAAGGGAGGAGTTCGAGCAATTCGGGCTATGAAATACAACAAATATGTGGCTGAAACATATACTTGCGCACACGCACCTTTGGCGCGGAAGTACACAGATTGAATATTTGAGTCAAGAGATGGCACAACAAGTATGAAAATAGTGAATTATATTGAAAGACACAACGGTTGTTGAAATTATTTGCTTACCAAGTTCAATCGTACTGAAATACAGACTTATGAAGTAAAGGAACGAACTTTTGGGACACCCTGTATTAGTGAAGGCATGTTTGAAATGTTGATTGAGTTTCACAGGTTACATTATTTTTTGCATGACCTTACATGAGACAGTATACATGTAGATTCAGGGTGTATTTTGTAGAAAATGTTTAAACTGAAACTGTAGAATTACAACATAGACAATTACAATCATGTTTGGAGCAATTCTATGCAAATACAGTAAACACCCACGAATAAGAATCTGCAGTGTGGGATTGAGAATCTCCTGGTAGAAATTTGCCACTTATATAAATATCCCAAAATACAAGAACCTGTTTAGCCAATTAGCAACATCAAGCAGGTTCTCATATGTGGGTTAAAGTTAAGGGATGATAAACAATTTAACCAAGGAGTACAACTTTGAGATTGTAAAATTCAGTATAACAAGGACATATACTGTACCATACTATAATTATATTACATTGGTAATCAGCTTTGTTACATGTACAACTGTAGAATCACTATATTGTGAATAAATTATATTGTACTTTTAAGACCAAACCAAAGTTTATTTAGGTAGTCAACAAACTATTATCTCCTTCATAAAAGTTACGAGCCTAATTAAAAACCTATTTAGCCTACATGTAAATTACCAATAAGTACTCCAAAATACAAGAACCTAAAATAGTTTAATGTTTTTTTTTTTGGCCAGGCTTCAAAAAAAATGTACTACACAGGTACTAGGTTATTATTGGTGGGCGTTAGTATAATCAATAGCAAATGAAAGGAAAATAATAAATTATGATCAAAGTATATTACATGTACTCTCTCACTGTTACATCTGTCCAAGCTTCATTCAATTTTCGGCCTCAAAACAAACAACAAAAACCTGTAGTACACTACAGTCAGGGTCCTAATAACACACACCCTCAAAACGTCTTTTCTCTCATTTGAAACTTGAGTTCCGTGCACATCGATACACTGCTTCCATTGTTTCCCCCCATGCTCTACAACAGAAAATAGTTATTTCACTCGACAAGCAAAAAATGGCAAGAACGAACCTTGTTCCAAGGTTCTCTCTCCTACCCATCGAGAGACCCTGGTCGGGTCTGGTTTTGTGTCTCCTAGAATCTGGGAGATTACAAACAAACGATTTCGGGGAGGGGCAGATAAGTGTGAGATTTGTCTCTGCAGAGCGTACAGTAGATGGAAAGTGCAGCCATGAAACTGTGTACCTGACCTTGTCTTAAAGGTCACGACTAGTCAAAACACCATAAATAATGCACAAAATCCTTTGACAGCAAAAGTGTACTGAACTTCAGAATATCTGGATGTTAAGCTATCGGGATTCTTTGGCACATGCAGATGAAATTGTGGATTCACCACTTCTGCAGTCAAAAATAATTTGCGCAGTGGTACATTCAAATCGATCAAAATGCATTGGATTTGAATTACCATGCCAATGTTGTGGAGGCCACATTAGAAAACAGAAGTATGTGTTTTCAAGACTACGATTCTATAGTTTGAAAGGACGCTGAAAAGATGTATTGAACGTAATTGCCATCCTCTAACACCAACCTTGAAAATGAATTAATACAAATGTAGGTCGAAGCAACAGGATTTACACTGTAGAGAGAATACGCCGCCCAGACACAGTTTGATCGTTCAAATGAAAAGAGGTAAACAGAATCTTGAAAGAGTATATTTTTATCTACAGCTCTGTGTCTTTCAGCTTTTTTTGTCATCGTTTAAAATCAACCGAATGGCCATAAATTTGTAAGCACCTTTGTTAAAAATATATGGTTTGCATGACTGCCAACCGTTTATTGTTCCTACATGTATTTTTATTTTTCTTGAGGGTTACATGTAGGCATGCTTAGCTTTAGAGGATTTTAAGAAATCACTGGGCTGCATGTGCTTTTATAAAAAGTTTTCATAATAATGGACCATGTACAAGAAAGCCTTTCACTTTGAAGGTTACGTTGTCTGTTTTGTCTCTGTTTATACTGCATGATTTCCTGTTGTCATCCGTCATGTGGTGGTCATCCTTTGCATTTGTTTGTAAACACTATAATACGTGTATTATAAAATTATATCTCTATCTACCACTAAAAGCGATACATTTTTATATTGAATTCCCTGCTCCTGAAGCGCTAAGACTGCGAATGGTATAGGTTTTGCAGTATACTGATTCGGCCTGATTACCAGCAGCCGCTGTCAGGGAAACATTCAATGCAAGTTTAACATAGAGGGATTTTCCCTTCAATTTAAACACACTTGTGTAGAACTCAAGATTTTGATTTTTATTAGCAATTGGTGTCGTCAGTTAGCCAGAACACAAGTTTTTGAT